>JAUEJK010042427.1:0-19104 GCA_032274865.1 Eryngium alpinum
ATAGAGATGAATATAGGGAATGAGATGTGTAACTTTTTTTTTAAGATTGAAGTAAATATAAGGAATTACTAAATTTAATAAGTTTTTAGGGATAAAAATGGGGAAGGGGTTGAGAATGCTCTAAGGATGGCCTTAGTTTGTCCACCGGAGGGGTTGCATACATGGCCATGTCAAGTTCCATCTGAAAGTGAAATGTTACTGCTGCTGTTTCTCTTTAATGAAATTCTGACAACTTTTGGGAGAGGAGTTCGAGTAACTCCAATAACCTCCTTATTTGAGCTCCTAAGTTAAATTTTAGAAAACTTGTTCTAAGAGCAACTCCAATAGCCTCCTTATTTAAGCTCCTAAATCATAGCATCCTATTTATAAATATATGTACAACTCCAATAATACTCCTTATTTTCACTCATTATTTATTAATTATCATTAAAGTTATTATATTTTATGCAGAAAAGAGGTTAGGAAAAGAAAAAAGTACAAAAAATAATAAAATACTAATAAAATATACTTAAAATAGAGAGGAGAAAGTGACTCTCTATTAATAGAGAGAATCATAAGCCCTTAAACATAAATTCTTTAAATTTGACTTGGGACCTCCAATGAGGAGCCTATTGGAGATGCTCTAAAATGTTACTCCAAGAAGCTCTTAGTGGGTCCCTAAATCATAGGGAGTCTCTCTTCACTCCTCAATAATGGAGAGGATCATCTCATCCTTATCTCTTTCTTATGCATTGTTTATACAACAGTGCTACACAGTCCGACTTTTTTAAGGCGACTGTGTAGTCCGAGTGACGTGTAAACGGGGTAGTGGTAGGTTAAAATATTGAAATTTTGTGTTCACCAGGGGATCCACTTTTATTTAAACAGCACACCACCACATCATTCGTATTTTAGTTTCGGACTATTTTATTCGGACTAAGAAGCATTATTGTTGCTTATAATATATTCTACTATTTTCTTATTTTTCTTTCCTTCTCATTTATAATAGACTGTACCTTTTGTTGTAAAATAAAAGTTAAGAGTTAACTACAAGGAGTATTTTTGGAGATGAGTGTCTCTTACATTACTAGAAGTGAATTATTTATACAATTTTAAACAAGTGAAGTAGGAGACTAATGGGCCCACATGAGGAAAAGATAAATGATATATGTCAGGCCCACAACAAGTATAAATAGTTTAAAAGCCCAAAAAGGGACAAGCATACAAAAGACCCACATAAAATAAATAAAAATAATAAATTAGTTAAAGGAACAAATCCCACATCTAAAAATAAAGAACATAAAGATACATTTCCAAAATAAATAAGGGATGAACACTTCCAAGAAAAGGTAAGCATTTTCCTGTTATAAATATACTTTTCATTTCTTCATTTGGGTCTCTTATTCTCTCACTGGAGAGGTCTTGGTGAATCTTCACCTTGGCCCTTTCAGTGACGTGTGTTCGTGATTTTCAGGCAGCAGGAGGATCGTAGCAAGGCAGATAGTGGGTAGGTCGTCCTCAAGGTTCCAGCGAGGCACGAATCTATCAGTGGCGTTAGAAGGAGGGCAGAACCTCAATGGATTTTTTCGAAGAAGAAGAAGTGACAAGTCCCTTTAGAGGGCAGGTGAAAAAGTTAAGGCGTGCGTCCTCATTAGAGGGCCCAAGCAATCTGAAAGCTCGTAGATTGATCTTTGAAGAAAGTAACGCAAAGCAAGGCCTCTCTCTTTCCGAAAAAGATCGCTCTTAGAAAGTGATGCCAAATTTAAGTTAATAAAAAAGAAGCGGGAAGAGGCTCAAAGAAACAAAGGAAGTAAGGAAACTGAACCTCTGGAGGAGGAAATACAAAAGCTCAAAGCATACCAATAGATGTTGAAGGAAAAAGTGGAAGCTCAAAGACATATACAGAAGTTGGAAAAATGAGCTTAAAATTTTGAAAAAAGATCAAGAGGATTCGGAATACCAAACAAAAGATACCACTTCATCAAATAAAGCAAACAAGGGAAACTCATTAGTCTCAGATGAGGCTTCTGAAATCTCAAAACTTAAGGAGGAAATGAACCTCGTGAAAAAAATTGTTCCATCTCAGAAAGGCGCTCCACTTCAGGAAAGTGAGCCGCTCACAGAAAACATAAAGAAAGCAATCATTGATTTGAATCTTAAAGTACCACCATTGGAGCACTTTAATTGTACATCAGATCCAGATGATTATCTTGAAATATTAAATGGAAGAATGGAATTCTATAGCCATAACGATGTCAATAAATGCAAGCTTTTGCCAACCTGCCTTCAAGGAATTGGGAGAAAATGGTATCGATCCCAAGAATCAAATTCTATCGATTCATGGGCCACTTTTACAACTTAGTTCAAGCTTCGGTGGTCAATCAATTTAGTGGAAGGAAATGAATCATCACATTTGATGCAAGTTAAAGAAAGAAAAAGATAAAGCTTACGAGAATACCTCACTTGTTTTATACAAGAATACGTGAAGATTCCACATCTCATTGAAACAGTGGCAATCAATTGCCTCAACAATGGTATTGATTATGAACGATACAACATCATCATCGAAAAATACCTCAAAAAATGACCCAAAACTCTACGAGCAGCTTTTCAAATAGTAGAGCATCATTTGAACATACAAGAAGCTGCAGGCTCGCTTCATACGAGGTACTCTGGTCAACGATGGTCCGAACGATCTGACAGATCAGAAAGAAGTGATAGGAATGACAAAATTGATAGTCAAAAGGAGGAATCATGAAGAGATTGGAGATCAAAAGATTCCAGGGATAGGCCAAGATTAAAGAATGATGATGAGTACACAAAACTCACTGCTACAAGAGCGAAGATACTTGAATTCCGACAAAAGGACCCAAGTTATCAAAGGCCTCATCCAATGAACCCAGATAAGAGAATCAATAATTCCAAGTACTGTGAACACCATAAAGATTATGGGCACAAAACTGAAAAATGCATACAGCTCAGAGAGCTCATTGAAATGAAAATCCAACAAGGAGAGCTCCTACAATTCATTGAAAAGCAATCAATAATACTGTCAGTACAAATGAACGACCCCATCATTAATGTCGATATGATATTTGGGGGACATGCAACAGGCGGAGCTTCTAAAAATGCAAAGAAAGCATATGCAAGACAAGTGTTCAATGTTGATGTACGACCTTTCAAAATGGCTCGTTCTTCAATAGTAATCTCTTTTTCTGATGATGATTACCACCAAGACATAATTGAAAATCATGATGATGCCTTGATGATCTATATTCCTATCGGAAGAATCAAAGTTCAAAAAGCTCTTGTGGATAATGGAAGTTCTATTGATATCCTTTTTTAACATGCATACGAAAGAATGGATATTGAAAATGCAAAGCCAGATCTTAGTGTGGAAAGCATGCTTTCAGGGTTCGATGGCATTCCGATTCGTAGTACTGGAACAACCGAACTTCCTGTCATATTTGGATCAGTACCTTATCAGGCGGTGAAGAATAACATATTCTACATTGTTAATTTGCCTTATGCATACAATGCTATTTTCGGAAGACCAGCCTTAATTCAGCTAGGTGCAATAACATCGATACTTCATTTAAAAATGAAGTTCCCCACAGATAGAGATGGTGAGATCAATCAATATCTCGATCATGTTATCTAGCAACCCTACAAAGGGTAGATAAAAGAAAGGGTACTTGCAACATTGTTGTCCTTCCAATGGAGTTGTCCTTCGAATAGAGGCATTTGGGGAGCAAGAAGACCGTTCCAATATCACACCTCGTGAAGAAATAGAAGAGGTGGTAATCAATAATGAAAAGCCTCATCAGAAATTTCAAATAGCTGCTTCTATGGAAGCCTCAGATAGAGAAGCTCTAATAAAAATCTTACGAGAATATGAGGACATATTTGCTTGGAGCCCACAGGACATGCCAGGAATACCTGAAGCCGTAGCAGTACATCGCTTAGGTATTCAACCTCATCAGAAGCTAATACGTCAGAAATGACGAAATTTATCCACGGAAAAGCAGAAAGCAATAGAAGAAGAATTGAAAAAGTTATTAGAGGCAGACTTCATTTACGAGGTCCAATTTCCCGAATGGGTCGCTAATGTGGTCATGGTGAAGAAAAGTAGCGGCAAATGGAGAATGTGCACCGATTACACAGACCACAATAAGGCATGCCTAAAAGACTTTTATCTGCTGCCCAATATTGATCAGATAATAGATGCAGTATCAGGAGCAAAAATGATATCTTTCCTTGACGCCTTTTTAGGCTACAGCCAAATCAAGATCCTCAAAGTGGATATCCCAAAAATAGCATTTGTTACTCATAAAGGAGTATTTGCTTATAAGGTCATGCCATTTGGGCATATCAATGCAAGAGCAACCTTTCAACGAACAATGGATATAATCTTCAAAAAGCAAAAAGGCCGTAATCTTGAAGTCTATATAGACGACATGATTGTTAAATCAAGTACCAACGAAGCTCATTTTGATGACCTTAAAGAAACATTCAGCACAGTTCTTAAAAGCAACATGAGGCTCAACCCCTTAAAATGCACTTTTGGAGTAAAATCAGGAAAGTTTCTAGGGTTCATGATCACAAACAGAGGAATCGAGGTGGATCCAAATCAATTAAAAGCAAGTATTGAGATGGAGACACCACGGACCCCAAAAG
Source organism: Eryngium alpinum (assembly GCA_032274865.1). NCBI lineage: Eukaryota > Viridiplantae > Streptophyta > Magnoliopsida > Apiales > Apiaceae > Eryngium > Eryngium alpinum. Next base: position 4,657 of record JAUEJK010042427.1, read on the forward strand.
CAAGGAAGGTACTCACAGGATGCCTCGCATCACTTCAAAGGTTTATTCCAAAGGCCTCGTTATGGTATACTTACACCTGACAGGAATCAAATAGAAATGGCTTGTGACTTAAATATCATTGATGAGCTACGTGACATAGTAAAAATAAGGATGGCTACGTATCAACAAGGTGTAGTCAGGTGCTTCAACAAATATGTCAGGCTAAAAACTTTCCAAATTGGAGATCTTGTCCTACGAAAAGTGTTTCAAAACACTGCTGACATCAACACTGGCAAGTTGGCTGCAACTTGAGAATGGCCTTACCTGATTGACAACATAGTTGGACAACGGCATACAGACTCATGACATTGGAAGGAAAACAAGTCCCCAGAAGTTGGAATGCCATTTATTTGAAGCACTATTACAGAAGGAAAATAATACTTTATGTCAGTACATCTGCTATGTAGATGGGCATTATTTACTTATGACACGACTACTTTGTAACACTTGGTTTATTATCAATAAGACATGACATCATATCCAACATCTTACATTAACTTTTTCTTTATGACAAGTACTTTACACATATACTTATTGTCACTTGACAACGACAATTATAACGACTTACTTGACTATGTCAAGGGGCATTACACCTACAACAACAATGTGCATGCACTAACATTTTAAATTGAAAATTCTATCAACACTGACAAGTGGAGCTCTACCATCATTTGCACTACACAAGCATAAGTTTACATAACGACAGAATTGAACTATGTTCTAAGTGCTGACAACAAAAGTCCCCTCAATACACCTACTACTTTAAAAGCACCGACACTTATGCTCGATGAAAACATAAATATATACTACAAACTACACGCTGGCCAGCAATACAAAGCAAATATACAACGAATACGACATCACAAATTATACATATCAACAGAAAAAACTTCACATTTTCAAACAAAGTTCAACATTTCCCACAAGCAACAAATATCAACGTACCTTTGCCACAAGGGGCCAAAACAAAAGTATTATTAACTCCCCACATTCAAGATGAAATAGAAGTGCCTAAACAAAGTCCAAGAAATAATCAACGAAACAAAGTTCATAAAAGTGACGGATTACTGAGTAAAAGACCATTTAGGAAGACGGTTCAAAGATCCTCCAAGCTCGTCAGTCTCCCCACCCTTGGAAGCATTAGCAGCATTGTCATCTCCTTCCTTAGCCACGTCTTCTTTAAAAACTTTACTGCTTTGGGCCACCTCAGGAGGGAGCTTGGAAGGGCTATTAACGGCTTCTCCACCATCCCATGCGATCCCACTGCCAGGATACTCCAAGTTAAAGTTTTTAATAGATTATTCCAGATCCCACTGACGCCATTCACCCTTTTTGAACTCTATCATCATTTCTATCTTGGCCTTTTTGATACTGCAGATGCCTTGTGCCTCCATGTCAGCAACCAGCTTGTCGTTAGTTTCTGACACCATTTTGGAGAATCGCTTCAGTTGATCTTGGGTTTGGTCAGTAAGCGCGCACTGGTCATAATATTTCTTCTCCATCTTGTCCAAGTTCTCCTGGAGCCTAGTGTTCATGTCAATAAGTTTGATATTATTCTCGCGAAGATCCTTCATTCTCATGATCAAACATCGATGCTTGAAAGACATGCACATAAAAAACACAATGGATAAAATAACTAATGACATACTCAACATGTCATCTACAATCAACAAAGAACTTAACAACACTTACATGGAGCGCAAAACCAGTCGTGCTCTCCGTTGCCTGCTTCACATCTTTCTCACTATAAGCAGCCTTAATCTCGGGTATCACAAAGTTACCCAGAGCATCCATAAAAGATGAAGGACTAGCATTGATTGAATACCTTGGGCAAGTCAGGATTTATCTTCACTCTTTTGGGTTTGGGGCTGCTGGTAGGAGTAGAACTGTATGGGACTTGGAGGTATGTGTTCCACTTGACCTTTCATCTTTCCTTGAAAACAGATCCTTAGTTGATACACTTAACGCCTTAATTTATGGAACCTTGTATTCTGTAAATAACAACGTGTTAGTAACACACAAACAGCATTACATTACAAACTGACATGATAATGATTACCTATAAACTTTCTTTTTGAGCTAACATCACCCTGATCCTTCTCTCCAAAGAGAGTAGCAGTGGATTCAGATACAACATCAACGACTATCTTCACGACAGGAGTACCAATTGCGACCTTAGGATCATTAGACTTATCGGCCCCACTTACTTGGCCCCTCGTAACGCTTCTAGTCTGGTGAGAATCCCTTGGTTCCTTTTTAACTGACTTGTTTAGCTTCTTCATGAACTCTGTTACATCAACTCTTCTTGCATTCTTGACATAGCAGCCAAGGCAGTTGGGTCAGATCCTAAACTCAAGATCCAAGTCCATGATCTTGTCCACGACAGGCTTTGCTTTCTTATCATTTTGAGCTTCCTCAATCGTCAACTCTACAACCAGTGGCGTACATTACAACAATAAAATGAATACAACATAACAACGACAAAGATGCATGACATGGGGATTGTTATGTTAACAATGTGACAATGACAGTGGCAAAACTACGATATCTCAACGAATTAACAATCAAGTATCCAAATGATTTGTCAACAATACGATTTCAACACAAACACATTGTCAGTAACAAGATAACTACAACAATACAAATAGATGACTATCCAACAACGTTACTATAAAACAACAACATCTCAAGACACAACAATCATACTATCAATTAAACTGACATCTGCAATTGGGAAAGAACAATACACCAACAGATTCTCCTAACACAAATAAAGTTGTCAATAAAGGATAAATGTCCAATAAAATTACAGCGATAACACAACATTACAATATCATTTACAATACAACAAGCATCAATGTGATAACACTGTCAACAATCCCAACAGATTACAAGTATGAATCAAATACATTGGCACGGTTCTACGTAAGCAAAGGTCGACACATAACAAAAGAGGGACAAATATAAACCTTCCATGTTCCAAATTTCCCTAAAAAATGATGCCTTCTCGCCAAGAGAAGACTTCTCAGCAAAGAAGTAAAGCTCTTTCCACCCTCTGTCATGGACAGTCTCCAAGTTCAAGATCAAATGGTCACGACGCTTCCTCAACGCTAAGGTATAACTCCCTTTAGATGATTTCTTCATCGTATACAAATAGTACAACACACTTTGGTCAATTCTTAATTTGTGATTGGCTTCAATGGCGTCCAAACACGTCAGTTTCCTCCATACCACCGGTAACAACTGCGCCAGAGATGCGTCTACAGTGGTCAGAAACTCTTCAACGAGCTTGGAGAAGGGGAAAGTCATCCCAATGTCAAATGGAGCATAAAAGAAACACACCCAAGCTGGGCACGTCGAAACTGGTCTCTCCTCAGCACCTGGAGTCGCGAAATTAGGAGTGGCAGCGTTGAAAAGCTTTTTCACCTCTTCAATTTTATCATCGCCGAATTGATTGCACTCACAATCCTTGGTTTCAATAGCGCCAGATGGAACCCACTTGTTCTGAGCTTTAGCCGCTGCAATGGAGTTTTTGCCGTTCTTCTTGGCCATGGCGATTTCAGGTAAGAGGAAGAGAGAGAAAACGAGAGGAAAATGCAAAGGGCAAAGAGGAAAGGTAAAAGAAAGTGAGAAAAAGCTACTATTTAAAGCCCTAATTAATTGATGAGGAAAGATAAGGGGGAATTTTAAGTTTGTTGTAAATTGAAATTTTGAATTTGGATTATCTGATATTGGGAGACGTGAGTAGTTGGATTGTACTTAAATCTTATTGGGTAAATACTTATCCAATAAGATTAGGGACATATTGTTAGCGGATAAAATTTACAAGTGTTACACAAACACTAACGACATGATTTTAACTAACGACGATGTTATATTGACAACATAATTTACTCTGACATAGGAACGACGTTGCATAGGTATTTAGAAGATAATACTGATAGGTAATGGAGCGTTGTGATATGACTAAGTCCTGAGTTGACCCAGTCAAATAGGGACATGTTTGGCGCTGAAGTGGTTAATACTGACGAGAATAAGCAGATGAACTGAGCATTGACTAAGTCCTAACTGTTTTCTATATTTGAGGACATGTAACTGAGGAATAGCTCCATAAACCTCTATAACATGCAACTCGTGGTTTCTTGGCCCTAAATCCATATGAATACTCTAGATTTTCATGGGGAGTGCCCACTAACTGCTGCAACTACTCCATCAAACATGTATAGGGATCAAACACTATAAATAGTCCAATGTTAGTGAAAAATAAACACACAACAGCAACTACACACACTTTGCATACTTGTAACCTCACTCGTGTACTACAATCCATGATTCTAGTGCTTAGTTGGGTGGGTCACATCCACTCGCAATTTTTAACCTCATTTGAGGGGTTTTCCGCGCCACCATATCTTTGTGTCATTTAATTTTCTGTTCTTAATTATTGCTGCAGTTATCTCGTCAATACAAAATTAAACACATATTTTTACAAAATTGCATTTGGATAGGTTTAGTTATTACCCCCAATTGTTTTACTAAAACAAGGACTATAAACTTAATAATCAACCCTATATCTGGAAAACGAGCAACAATACAAAACTAGGTGGCCCTGCTGTGTGTATCGTTCTTGTGTATAAAATGATCCCAACTCCAACCATTAAAACATCATTATTAATCTCCACCACTTATTGTTTCTTACATATCTCCAAGTATTTAAACCCTTAGTCCACACAACAAAAAGATCAAAACATTAGTTGCAGTAGTTCTAGTACAATGGCGTTAAGTTCTTTATCCAGGATTCGGTCAAGGCATAGATGCGCGAAAAAAATTAGACAGCAGAGAGCTACACTGTATATTATATAGAGATGCACTCTTCTTCTTATTAACTAGCACGAGTAAGTGTCTATTATTTGTGAAATGGTAAATTTTTAATAGTTTTTGCATGAGATGGGTTCTGTGATGGATAATCAAACTGAGATGTGGTAACATTCTACTGGCCAAGTCCGTCGAGTTTAACCATTATCGACGGGATTTCGTCCATCATTTTCTCTCAAACTTGTAGTCCACTACAACAGAAGCGCTTAAAAATGATGGACGAAATCCCGTCGATTATGGTTAAACTCGACGGACTTTCGTCGATTATGACTAAATATGATGGACTACTTTGTGTCGAAAATGCTTTCGTTATTTTTAATAATCCCATCGAATTTACTAACAATAAATGACGACTCCGTGGTAAATCTGAGCGGTTGAAGCGAATTCAATTTTGGTACTAAAAATAACGGATCCGTCATATTTAGTTCTGAAATTTTCATTTTCACAAAAAATTTAACGGCTAGGTTCTTGCTCACTGAAAATAATAAATTCGACAGACCCGTGTAGCCGTCAAATTTAGTACCTGTGAATTGTATAAAACTGTCCATCGATTTTAATAACTTAAAAATAAATTAAATGTCTGCTTAAATAATACAGCTATATATATATATAAAAATTCAAAAATAATAAATATAAAAACAATGCATTATCACAGTGAACATTAGAGATTAAAAACCAAGCTAAGTACCATAAGAGGTTTACATATCACAAATTACGTCCAAAGTCATTCTAACTACAAAGTACTACTAGTAGAGCAAGACAATGAGTACAAAAGCAGTGCTGCTATAGCCAATGTCCTATCTTCTAATAAACATAGCTACTAGATCCAAACTTGGGATCGTTCCCATGATCCGCCTCGTCACGAGCTTCATACAAGTAGACAGCCCCATATTAGCTCACATGGAATATATAAGATGGATAAAAGTGTAGAAGAAAGAAATGAGAGAGCAAGACAAATGGATAAGCGAAAGCTTCTGTAAAGAGGAAAGTGGTTTACTAAATTCGACGGATCCCATCGCCTTTAGTAAAAAGACTTTAATGCTGTCACCAACCTTATGTTTCAAAACCTATTCGACGGCTCCGTCGAGTTTATTGATAAAACACACGTGTACTGTGAAAACACACGTCCCATGTGCGCCGCAAGGACAGCCGCCAATCTGTTACTAAAGATGACGGAGTTTGTATTTCTCAACAAATCAACGGTACAAGTTTGTTTTGTTATTATATCAATTGTATTATTCTAAAAACTATCAAAATTTATATACGTATTTATTATTTTATTATATTTTCATCCGTACGGTTAGATTATTAAAATTTAATTTTTAATTAATTATATAAATAAAACCCTATATTTCATACCTTAAACCTCAAATCTATTAATTAATCTCTAACATATGTGATCATGTTTATCATTCTATATGATATTAATATATATCATTAATATATATTAGTAAATAATTTATTTTTACTAACTAATACCTTCTTCACGGTATTTAATATAATTTAACAAAAAAATATTATTTTAACATTAATTTATATTTTTAATTAAAATTAAAATTAAAATAATATTATTACTTAAGTAATATAAAATTATTATCTTTTTTTAAGTTATAAATCAATACTAATATAATATTATTATATAATATTATTATTTTTTGTGTACTTCTTATTTTTAAGAAATTACTTATGATTTATGTAATAAAAAATGGAATATGTAAATTCTGTTATTTAGAAACTAAAATCAACGGACAACTAAAAATGACGAATCCGTTGTTTTTTATCTTTAGCGGGAAATTTCCCGCCCATGAACTTGAAAGTGAACATGGTGGCACAACTAATTATTACGGACTCCGTCGCAATTAGTGTCCATAAAAAATGACTACGTCGAATTTGACGAGTTGGTGGTCATTCCTGAGATTTAGTAAAAGTGACGGGTTCTGTCGTTTTTAAACGCCTTCAAATAGTCTGTCGTTTTTTATCCATCATTTGTAAGCACTTTTGTTGTAGTGGTCATCTGTGTTCAGAAGTTCTATGTTAATCAATGTTATGAAAAAATTGTGATAAGCAGATATATAAAGATGGTACACTTATGCTTGTTTCGAAATATCACCATGAAGTACACATATAGAGACAAGACAGCTCACAATGGTTTGAGAAATAATAAGACTTTCAAATTTTAAACAAATAAAAACTAATATAATGGGAATAAAGAATAAGATAGTATTGGGGTTCCGCCTCGAATTATGAATTAGAAAGCTATTTCGAATTGAAGTCTTATTTGTGATAATTGAGGTGTGTCTTATTTTTGGTCGAAATATATTTTGTAGTAAAATTCCTGTTTAGAATAAAAAAGAGATAATTGTCATACATAAGAATCCAGAGTAGATTAGGAATAGGTTAATTTGTGAGCATATAAATAGAGATATTTTGTGGCTTTTGAGGATATACAAAATTAGAGGGTTGTGTGTTGAGAGAGAACATACACGATAGAGAGTTTTGCATCAAAGTGAGGTGATTGTATTCTTGAGTGTTGAGTGAGAGGAGCGACTCCATTCATGTAATACATTCATTATAGTGGTTTATGGTTTTATACCTTTTTTTGAGGGTTTTCAACATATATCTTGGTGTCGATTATTTTCGTGTTTATGTTCAAATTTTATTGACAATAATTATTTGTGGAAGCGATCCTAACAGATAGTACACGAATCTCATACTGGCAAAGCATTAAAATGCATGCAAGTAAAAGAGAAATAAGAAAAGTTCAATTTGATGAGGAAGAGGAATCACAAATAGATCAAACACCATCTTCTAAAACACAAAAAACAATCCCAATTAATTTAAAGAAGTTTAGCAAAAATTCTTAAAAGGAGAAAAGAGTTTTTACTACAAAAATCAAATAACCACAAGTGTGTTTATCGCGTGCGCAGACACAAACAATCCTTTCTTGATGGTGTTCAACAATTTTCTTTGAAGTATAAGTCAGAACTCTCTATTAAAGCTGCTACCATTCTTTTTTTACAACCATTAAAAGGAAATTCCCAAATTTCTCAATTCGTTGGGGGCCCAAAATCAATATGTCTACGATTGAAATAGAAGACGAGGAGAGAACAAATGATCTATTTACAATTGAACCTCTTACAGACTTGTTCAATGATTCTCGTGACGTGGAGACCAATCTTTTCAATGCAATTGAATCTAAAATAAATTCATCCATAAATACTACAATTTGCTCTGTAGTGCATGTCTCTACTTCCTCTATTGCTCTTACTTATAGAGTTGATATGACTGAGTCCTTAACTCTAATTTTTACTCCTTAAACATTTACATCTCTCGATCACCCTCAACTACAGAAGTGTATATGGATGATATGTTAGTAAAATAATAAGAAAAAGAAGTCTCATATTGCAGACTTGGAAGCAACTTAATGCATCTAATAAGAGCATGAAATGAAATTAAACCCTGACAGGTGTGCTTTTGGCGCAGGAACAAAAATGCTCTTGGGGGTGATGGTCTCTCAAAGGGGAATAGTAGCTAACCACAATAACATACAAGCTATTCTTGATATGAAGCTTTCGACTAATGCAAAGGGAATTCAGGAATCGATGGGAAAGGTTGCAGCATTAGGGAGATTTTTATCTAAATAGGGGAAATGAGTTTACCCTTTTTTAAAGTTTTGAGAACAACTAAGAAGTTTGACTGGACAACAGAATGCCAAGAGACTTTTAATAACCTTAAGAAGTATTTGGGTTCCCGATTTTATTGGCTAAACCGGAGGGGGTGGATGTCCTATTCTTGTATTTAGCAATTGCTGATTGTGCTTTAAGTGCGGTGTTGGTTAAGGAGAAAAATATGAAACAGGTTCCAATTTATTATATAAGTAAAGTACTTCATGGGGCTGAGATACGATATAATCGGTTGGAGAAGGTTGCTTTGGCTTTAGTTATGGTTGCAAGAAAGTTGAGACCCTATTTTCAGTCACACGTTGTTGTGGTATTGACAGATCAACCTTTACGACTGGTGTTACACATGCCTCGTTCTAGTGGAAGATTAGTAAAGTGGGCTATGGAGATAAGTGAATATGACATACGATATAAATCTCAGACGGCTATAAAAGCTCAATCATTAGCTGATTTCATAGTGGAGTGAAGTATGAGTGTGATAGGAAGCGACGACTTAGCGATATTAGGAGGTATAAACAGTAGTGAGAATAGAGAAGTTGAAGTTTGGACAATACATTTTGATGGAGCTTCCAATATCAGATACAGTGGAACATGAGTGATTGTTGAGAGGCCGGAAGACTTCATAATTTATTATGCAATAACCTTGAATTTTGAGCCAACTAATAATGAGGCAGAATATAAAACCCTTTTGGCCGGGAAAGGCTTGGCGAAATCTTTAAGGGCTGAGTCTTTGTTTATCAAGAGGGATTTTCAATTAGTGGTAAATCAGATTAATGGTATCTTGGAGGCAAGAGAACCTAATATGGAAAAGTATTTGGATATGATTAAATCTTTAAAATCTCAATTTACAAAATGGACCGTGCAACACATTCCACGAAAACACAATATGGGAGCAGATGAATTATCGAGGTTTGGGCGTAGCTATAAAGGTAATATATATGTGGAAGTGCATGACCTGCCTAGCATATCTGCAAAACTGATAGCACATATATATCTATTATATTACAACTTATTTACAATCAAGGTAGCTCCCACTAGATTCATAACAAGCTAAGAAGATTGAAAAACAAGCCTCCCGATATGTGGTTATTGATGGCATTTTATACAAAAGGTCCTTGTCTATGCCGTACTTGAAGTGTTTACGACATCAACAAGCTCAAATGGCATTAGAAAATGTCCATGAAGGCAACGTGGATAGCATTTGGGTGGTCAGATGTTAGTTCAAAAGATTATGAGACAAGGATTTTATTGGTCATCGATAAACCATGATGCTTCCGATTATTTAAAGAAGTGCGATAAGTGTCAAAATTTTGTGCCAACTCCGAGACAACCTTTTAATATGTTAACATTAGTAGTCTCACCATTACCTTTTGTAATTTGGGGCATAGATATATTGGGACCGTTTCCCCAAGTTTCAGGACAGAGAAAGTTTTTGGTGGTAGCAATTTTTGGTGGTAGCAATTGACTATATCAGAAAATGGATTGAAACCCAACCGTTAGCAGTTATTACTTCGGAAAAAATAATTGATTTTTTATAGGAAGATGTATATGCAGATATGGAGTTCTAAGGATACTCGTGGCTCAAAACGGAAACTCATTTGATAGTACAGAGTTTAAAGATTATTGCAAAAAATGGGATTTATGATTTGCTGCAGTGGCTGATCCCCAGGCTAATGGAGAGGTAGATAGGGCAAACCGTATTATTTTAGACGGGATAAAAAAGATATTAGATGATGACAAACGAGCTTGGGTGGATCGTTTGTTAAATGTGTTATGGTCGTATAAAATAAATCCAAGAGAATCAACAAGGCAGACACTGTTCCTTTTAGTATATGGAGCAGAGGCCGTTGTTCCAATAGATTTGGCATGTCATTCGTATCGAATAGAAAATTCTGATCAAAAGAAGAACGAAGAAGAATTAAGGGTAGAAGCTGACATGCTAGAAGGAAAGTGAAACACAGTCGCTGAAAGACTGTTAGATCATAAACAGAGGACAGTAGCCTGTTACAATATGTGCGTAAATAAAAGATGGCTCCTTAATGGAGATTTAGAGCTTCGCAGATCAGAATCTACCAGCAAGAAAACGGAAGCTTTCTCCTAATTGGGAAGGACTGTATAGAATAAAGAGAGTTATGGGATTGGGATCTTACGACTTAGAGACTTTACAAGGGGAAGAAGTACCTCATTCTTAGCATGTTACTAATCTTAGTGATATTATCAATAGAAAGATATGTAAAGATGAGAACAATTAATATACTAAAGTTATATAATTAATAATTATCACAATGTTACATAAGAATGTTTACAAATTAGAGGGAGGAGATTGTTCCTTATCCTCGGTATTAAGTACAAATTCTACATTATCTAAGTCCATAATAATTGTTTAGCTAGAGGAGGCCCTCTCTTGAGAAGGAGTAATAGAGGCCAAAAGATGTGAAAGATTAGCATCAGTTTGTTCCTCGTCGTCATCGTCATCTTCATCCTCCCCCGAGATCTCTAATGAGTCTGTTTACCAATCAAACTCCTCCTCTATATCATAGGGGCATTCCTTTTCAGGGATAGGGCAATGAGCCTTGGAGGATTCGGTATCAGGAAACTACTTTTTAGAGTGGTAATGGCAGTTTTTCAACAAGAATAAAAAATAAATAGGAGTCTTCTCCTTACGGTCATCATCTTCCTCCTTGCGCAATAACGAGACTTGAAAATTTTATGGATAATTCTGGTAGTTGGTTGGTCTATGTCATCACAGAGGCGCCGATTTTCCCCCGCCAAGTGGGAACACTCCAAGTTGAGAGTGTCATAATCTTTATAGGCCTTTGAGATATCTTTATTCAACTTATTCACCTTCCTATCTTGCTCTCCAACAGAGATTTCAAGTTGCTGAATTTGTCAAAATAGCAATTAACCTGTCCGAAGATACATAGTTAATACAAGGAATTAAGGGAAGAAAATTAAGATGATGAAAAAGAATATACTGTGGCCAGAGTGTGCACCGTAAGCTCCGATTCATTCTATTTGGATTCCATATAGTACATCTAACTTTATCACGAGGAGTAATGGAACTCAAAGTCCATTGCTGAGCAAAATCTTCATTCTGGACCACAGAATCTTTTAGCCCGAATTGTCATTCGCCCTTAAACGAAAGGAGCACTGCTAGAAGGAGCAGCCGTATGATTGGAAGAAGTGATATCTTGGGGCCTTTGAGAAGGCTCTGGCAGAAGAAGAATGGAAGCGAGTTCTCTCTCGCTCGGCTACATTGTTAGAATAATCACTTGAGTAAAGGAAATCATTGCGAAGAAAACGGAAAAAGGCACTTATTTGAATACTTCGAGGATTTTATAGATTTATTGAATCGCTTCTTGGAACTGCTTGCATCCGCCATTAGAGAAAGAGACATAGGAAGAATAAGTTTAGAAAGAGGAAGCTGAAGAAGAGAGTGTTGGGAATAAGTAATCCAAATGATTGCTAATATATAGAGATATCTTATGGGAAGTTGTGCCCCTTCAACTTATTACCCCTTGGCGTGGAACACCATGGATGTACCGTATCACTTGGCATGGACAGACATAGAGTCAAGCGCTAAAAGCGCTAACGACTATGAAAATTAAACCCATTGACACGTCAAGGAGGCATAGAGTCAAGCGTTAAGAGCGCCAAAGGTTATAAAAATTAAAGTTGTTGGCGTGGAACACCAAGGATGTATAGAACTAAGCGCTAGCTGTATTAAGTATGATAAATAACAGCTACAATCTTCGATACAGCAAGCTAAATCTCTCTATAATCACTGCATTAAGTATGATAAACCAAACTACTTGACTAGATGTCTTGTTACAACTATGAACACTACTTATACTATGATTATAAAGTGCGCAATGCCTAAACCAAGTGTAGCCAGCCTAACGAGCTGCAATTTTACATCCAGTGCCTTGGTTGCTTCTTTATTATATATTTTTTTTCAATTCAGATTTACATTGCAGTGCTAACTACTTGGCATCGCAATTTAAAATTGATATATTTATGAATATAAACTAAGTATAGTATTTATATACAAGTGTATGTCACTGCAGTACAAGAAGACTTGACACTCCCTATACAGAAATACAGATAAAAAATATATTCTTTTTTATTTAATGCACAGTATTTTATTCATCATAACTTAATAAATACAAATATATCTAAAAAAATCATAAATTAAATAATAAATACTAAAAAATATTAACTAATTTACAATATATAACTTTAAATAAGATAGTATACATTACTTTATCTTTAATATAATTTCAATATTTCTATAAGTCTATAAAATATATTTAATATATATATATATATATAATTTTTAAGATTATTTATATAATGTATTATAATACAAAATTCGATTAATTGATAATTAGTTAATTGTTGATTAGAACTAAAATTTCTACTATTATAAAAATTTACTATTAAAATATCAGAGATTTAAATATTATAAAAACTAAAATATATAAATAGAATAATACTCAACAATAAAGTAATAATAATTATAAATTAATATGTACAATTAGATATTTATAAAAAAAATCTTAATAATAATTAATTTTCTTTTAAAACTACTTTTATTTTTATTTTGCATGTAAATACTTTTCTAGCTGGTGCCACGTTATATAACAGATGGCTAACATGCGAACATTATCATCTACCTAATAAACACGTGTTATACACGTGTCTGACCTATACGATAGATTAATGCCTATGTATAGAGCACGTAAACAAGCTATATACATCAGTCTCAATTTCTCTGTAGAGCATATTTATCAATATAATTTTTTGGTTTTCTTCATATTTTTAGTCAGAGAAATCATGATTAAGATTGAATATATCAGAAGAGTGTTTTCTGATTCTAATGTAAAACACTTTGTTTGTTTCAATCTGATGATCATGTTTCTCTGACTAAAATTATGAACTGAATCAAAGTCTACTATGTTCTTATAAACTATGTTTATTTTGCCAAAATTTTGTTCTTTTACTTACATACATGATCCTCTTTTTTTTGCTAAATAATATATATTTTTTTTATAGGGGAGGGGATGGGATTTGAAGTCATGGAAGAGCCTTACCACTAGGCTATTACCTTATTTCCTACATGATCCTGTTTATAATAACATAATATAGGTCATGTCAACTCTAGTATGGGATCATCTTACAACCATCAATTTTTTATATGTTATTTCATGTTGTTTCAAAGGCTTTATTCTCTTATAAATTTATTTGTTTAACAATCTTTTTTAAAATTACTATTACGAAAAGTAATGTTTATTTATATTTTGTTTTTGTTATGTAATTTGTATTTGATAGAGTTGTTTTGATCTCTAAAATCTTGATTATCTTAATTTAATTAAAAAGAACTGTAATCAGTTGTGGATCATAAAGATAAACAATGGGCACATCACACCATTGATTTAATCGTTATTAAAAGTGTCTTTTGAATTTTAAATTTAAAAAATAAACTAAAGTTAAAAGTTAAAAGTGATCTGAAACTTAAATGAAAAGATAAAAAATAAAACAAATATATAAGTAATAAGAGTTTTTATATAATTTTATTATTTATTTTACTTTTTAAATTTTCTTAAATAAAAAAATAAACTAAACTATTTTATTTTAAAAATATTTTTTAAGAACCAAAACGCCCACTACGCTATGTTTTAGTAAAAACTTGTAGGGTTATAACTAAGCCTTCTCAATTTTATGTTATAAACAAAAAATCAGAGTTTTGTTATGTAATGGAATGGACGACTGCAGTAAACTAAAAATAAAAACAAGAACAAGAAGAACACCAACAATTTGATGACGCGGAAAACCCAAATGTTGGGAAAAACCGCGG
>JAUEJK010042428.1:0-12510 GCA_032274865.1 Eryngium alpinum
CAGAGCAGGATTGATTATTCATCAATTGATCTGGTTAAGATGAGTTCTAGCAATAATACCAACAATCAGTATGAAGAGAGGGATTTCAAAAGTAGGGTTCCAATCCTTAAGTTTGAAGAATATAATTTATGGAAGATAAGGATGATGACTCTTATTGATTAAAAAGGCCCAAAGATGCTCAGTTGTTTAACTAATGGACCTTTTGTACCAAAGAAGGTTACCCTGAAGTTGTTGCTAATGGAAAAATCACTCCTGAGAGAACTGTTCCAAGCTTCCTAAGGAGTATTCATATGAGGAAGAAGTTGAAGTCAACTAATGAATTTCAACAAACAGTTGTGAACTGTGTCTCTGCTAAAGACACATGGGATACCTTGCAAACCTTATGTGAAAGAACTGAGGAAGTAAGAAACAACAACAAGAGTATTTTGATAAGAGAATATGAAAACTTCATGGTAAATCCAAAAGATTCTCGCACTCAGACTTATAACAGACTTAAGAAGTTGGTTAATAACTTGAGGGTTCATAACAAGGAATATGATAATGAAGAAGTTAACATCAAATTTCTGCAAGCTTTGCCTCCTCACTATGATGCAAAATCTCATGCATTAACGCATTCTATAGACTGGAAGAATTATACTCTTGACACCTTGTATGGAACTGTCAGAACTATGGATGCTGAAATGAGTTACAAGAATAAAATGTTGAATCAAGGTACTGAAAAATCTGTAGCTCTACTTTCTGAAGAGGAATGGTTGACAAAGTATAAGGCAAAGGAAGCTGCTGGTGAATTGGCAGCTTATGTGTCCAAGTTGAAATCTGCTAGTGAGCCATTGGAAAAATCTGCTTGTGAAGAAGAAGAGAGGATTGATGCTAAATCTGAAGAAGAGATCAATCTTGAAGATATTGGTGATGAGATTACTGCACGAATAACAAGGAAATCTCAAAAGCTAAGATTCACCAGAAGGAAGAGACCAGCATGTTTGAATTCTAATCAAACTATCAAGAAGTCTCTTAATCAAGGTGTTGACAAGTCAAGTGCAAGATGTTTCAATTGTGAAGGCATTGGGCACTTTGCAAGTGAGTGTAAGAAACCAAAGCAAGAGAAGAAGTTCACTGGATCTAAAGAACTGGAGTATCACAAGAAAAATATTTTGAACTTCTCAACAAAGAAAAATCAAAAGGGAAAGCTTTAATTTCTGAAGGAAAAGATTGGGTGGTTTCTGACTCTGACATTGAAGAATCTCACAATTATTCACTCATGGTCAACTCTGATCTAGAATCTACTAAAACAAAACTCAAGGTAACTGACTTAACTATTTCTTCTTCTATGTCTTATGAAGATTGCAAAGAGAGCCTAGATTTAATGTATAAAGAAGTTTATAACTTACAAGGCTTTCTAGGATGCATGACTAAAGAAAATAGTAAAATAAAAGAAGAAAATAAGAGGTTGATAGATAGAAATCATTACCTTGAGACAGAACTGTTAGAGCTAGAAGATTTGAGGATGAAATTAAAAGCTATGAGGCTTGAAGATGCAGCTCAAATTAAAAAGACTGAAGCAGTTAAAAAACAGTTAGAAGCATAACAAGATTTAATAAGAAAATGGGGAGAATCTAGAGGTGTAACTGAAAATCTAACAAAATCTTTTAAAGGAAAACCTATGATGGGACAAGACTTTTATTCTCTGCGTAGAGATAAGCAAGAAAAAGCTAGAAAATTTCATGTTAAAATTGTTAAAAAGGTTTCCTTTGATCATTTTATAACAGTTAAAAATCTCCCAGAAAAATCTCCTTCTTAAGGTAGTTTTAAAGATGATGATTTAACATCTTTTGATGAAATTTATGCTTCAAGTGATGAATCTAATGAATCACCAAAGAAATTTCCAAAACCTATTTTAAAAAGCACAAAGTCATCAACTATTCAATCATCATCTCCAAAAGAAAGAGTTGAAATAACCAATGAGAAAAAGAAGCCTGAGAAAAGAGTCTCAGGAAAGAATGTAGGTTTCATGACTAACAAGTAGCTGAAATCTTTGTCAGAGAAGATTCCACAAAAGAAACCTAAGAGAAAAAGGAATGGAAACGTAGGAGTTAATAAATATAATGATTATTATTCTAATAAAGATCCTCCTAGGAAAACTTATCATCATTGTGGTACTGTGAATCACATTGCTCCTAACTGTAAAGTTCCTAGAGATAATCATCATGATTTGTATGCATCAACTCCTATTCCTTTTTAACCACATGTTCCTTGTATGCATCCTTAATTCATGCCATATATGAATAATGCATTTGATATGAGAAACATGTATCAAAACATGATGCCAGTACCTGCCATGCATGCACCTAGATATGAAAATGTAAACATGCATAGCAAAGCATTCAAGACTTCTCAAAGGCCTAGACAAAGTGTTAGTCATACTAGGTCTAGGGGGAGTTCTATTAAAACTATTAAATCAAATATTTCTACAAAATCTGAAATAAAGAAAGTACCCAATAAAGTTTGGGTACCCAAAAAGGTCTAACTAGTTGTTATTGTTTTCAGGGCATAAAGGAAAAGCAGCTCTGGTATCTTGATAGTGGTTGTTCAAAACACATGACTGGAGATAGGTGCCTGCTAACAAATGTGATTGAAGTAGATGGTCCTTTTGTAACTTTTGGAGATAATGGAAAAGGTTACACAATTGGCATGGGAGATTTAAAGCATGACAATACAACAATTGAAGGAATAAGACTAGTTGATGCCCTAAAACATAACTTGTTTAGTGTCAGTCAATTCTGTGACAAAGGATACAATGTTCTTTTTCAAGGAGATAAATGTTTGATTGCCAAACAATCTAACATGCAGCCAATGCTAACTGGGATCAGGAAAGGAAGTCTGTATGTAGCCAGTTTTCAATCTGCTGGTGAGCCAATCTTCTTGTACTCAAAGGCATCAACAGATCAAAGCCGGATTTGGCACAAGAAGCTTTCTCACCGCCACAAGAAGCTTTCTCACCTAAATTTAAAAGTAATGAATGCTTTAGTGAGAAAGGGCTTGGTAACTGGTCTTCCACAACTTGAGTATGTACAGAAAGGGTTATGTGAAGCTTACCAGAAAGGAAAACAAAGAAAATCAACATTCACCTCCAAGCCTACAACATCAATTACAAGTCCATTACATCTGATTCATATGGATTTATTTGGACTTGTAAATGTGATGACAATAAATAAGAAGCGATATACCTTAGTCATTGTTGATGATTATACAAGGTATACATTGATTAAGTTTCTGTTTTTTAAGAATGAAACCCCTAAATTAATTCTTGATTATGTGAGGAAAATAGAAAATGAATCCAATTTAAAGGTAAGAGTTCTAAGGAGTGATAATGGAACTGAATTCAAGAATGCAACAATTGAAGAATTTTGCACAGAGAAAGGAATTAGTCAAATATTCGGTGCTCCTAAGACTCCACAACTAAATGGTGTAGTTAAAAGGAAGAATATAACTCTAATTGAAGCTGCAAGAACCATGTTACAAGAAGCAAACTTGCATACTTATTTTTGGGCTGAAGCAATAAGTACAGCTTGTTTCACTCAAAACAGAAGCCTCGTCAATAAACAACATGACAAGACTCCTTATGAACTGATGATGGGAAGAAAGTCAGGTTTGAAATATTTGCATGTGTTTGGTTGCAGATGCTTTGTGCTTAGACAAGAAAATCTAGGAAAGTTTGTAGCAAAATCTGATGAAGCAATTTTTCAAGGATATTCTTTAAACAGCAAGGCATACAGAATTTTTAATCTCTGAACAAGGATTGTTATGGAATCGGTTCATGTTACATTTGATGATGATAAAATTATCGAATTTCATGATGAAAATGATAGTTATGAAGAATTGAGATTTGGAAATGGGTCTAACATATCTGTGTATGGTTATGATTCCTCTGATGATAACGATGACTTCAATAAGATTACTCAGAGAAATTATATACAAAGGATTAAAGAAGAATAAGAATCTGCTGAAGAATAATAATCTATTGGGGAAGATCATTCTACAAGCACATCAAATCAATCTGCTAAAGCAGATTCCTTAAATTCTGGAGCAGCAGATTTAAATGTTCAAGGAAGCATCAACATAGGGGGAACATCAGAAGAAGCTGAGAATGCTCAACACAATTCTAGAGGAAACTTGCCATTAGCAGTTGTTTGGTCCAGAGATTATCCTATGGATCAAATAATTGGTGATCCACAGGCAGGTGCTCAAACTAGAAGAGCTACTCTGAATGAATGCTTGTATCTTAACTTTCTATCAAAGATTGAAACTAAGAAAGTTGAAGAAATGTTGACTGATCCTGATTGGGTAATTGCTATGCAAGAAGAGCTCAATAAATTTGGAAGAAACAAAGTCTGGAAACTGGTTCCAAGGCCAAAAGGAAGATCAATCATTGGAGCTAAATGGGTTTTCGGAAACAAACTTGATGAAGATGGATTGGTGGTGAGAAATAAAGCTAGACTTGTGGCAAAGGGATACTCACAAGAAGAAGGAATTGATTATGATGAGACATTTGCACCAGTGGCAAGATTAGAGGCAATCAGAATATTTATAGCATATGCAACTCACTCAAAAGTCTATTAAATGGATGTGAAAAGTACTTTTCTTAATGGGAAACTTGAAGAGGAAGTATATGTTGAGCAGCCTCCAGGTTTTATTGATCATAAATATCCAACTCATGTCTACAGGATAGACAAAGCACTTTATGGACTAAAAGAAGCACCAAGAGCATGGTATGATACTCTATCTCATTTTTTAATTAAAAATAAGTTTACTTGAGGTGTCATACATAAAACTTTGTTTTATAGAAAGCATGTTAATGACTTGATTTTAGTTCAGATATATGTTGATAACATTATTTTTGGATCTACTAATGAGTCTTTGTGTACTAAGTTTAGTAAACTTATGCAATCTAGATATGAAATGAGCATGATGGGTGAATTAACCTTTTTTCTTGGTTTACAAATCAAACAAATTACTAATGGGATTTTATTAGTAAAACAAAGTATGTCTATGAATTGTTAAAGAAGTTTAATTTACAAGATTACTCTCCTGCTAAAACACCCATGGCAACCCCAACCAAATTGGATGCTGACTCTAGTGGAACTAAGGTTGACATCACAATGTATAGAGGTATGATAGGCTCATAATTATATCTAACTGCTAGTAGACTAGATATAATGTTTGCAACTTGTCTATGTGCTAGATATAAAGCTGATCCTAGAGAGTCTCATTTGATTATTGTTAAAAGAATATTCATATATCTAAAAGGACATCCAAACGTTAGTTTGTGGTATCCTAAAGAATCTGATTTTAAACTAATTAGTTACTCAGATGCAGATTATGCAGGTTGTAAGATTAACAGAAAGAGTATTAGTAGAAGCTGTCAATTACTTAGAGGAAGATTAGTCTCATGGTTTAGCAAGAAACAACATTATGTTTCTACCTCCATAGTAGAATCAAAATATATAGCCACAGGCAGTTGTTGTTCACAAATCCTATGGATGAGGAATCAACTACTGGATTATGGTTTGAACTTGAATAGAATTCCAATCTATTGTGATAATACCTCAGTTATTGCTATCACTGAAAATCTTGTTCAACACTCTAAACTAAACACATAGACATTAGATATCATTTTATCAGGGAATATGTTGTGAATGGAACTGTTGAATTGCATTTTGTTCCCACTAACAAGCAACTTGCATATTTATTCACTAAACCATTGGATGAAGCAACTTTTACAAGGTTGGTATGTGAGTTAGGTATACTAAATCTCAATTCTTAATTCTCCTTGTTAATTGTAAACTAGCAACTCAAAACTGCTGGTTAGGTATCTGAACCAACTACCAGCTCTTATTACTCATGAAAATATGCTAGTCAGTTTAATACAACCAGTCAGTAGTTTTTCGGGACAACATAAAATCTATTGGTTAGCGCTAAATAACTTGACAACATCTTTTCACGCTCATTTCAATCTGCTAGTCAAGCTATCTATCGTAACAAGCAGCTTTCAGCAGTTTTCAATCTGCTGCTTAAGAAGCGCGCAAGCAACTTTCTGTTTGCTGATGAGGATTCCACTGAGAATTCAAAATTAGTGATAAGTGTTAAACATAATAAATCATAAAATATTTGTAGGGAGGGGGGGTGAATACAAATCTTTAGCAACTTTTCTGCTTTTTCAAAACTTAATACAACTGTATATGAGAAAGGAAAACCACAAACAAACTTTGAACTAGAACATAAATGAAAATAATTAAACCAAAAGAATTATCAAAGCTTTAACTTCATTAAAACTTCAACAGTTTTCTAGGGAAATATGCTTTCCTAGCTACAAATCTGCAATCAAATATGCGACTACTAAGTTACAAATCAAGCTTCAATACTAATTCTCTAATTCTTTCTACAAATTAGAGCTTCTCTCTTGCTAAGCAACTATTTCTCTCTACATGATATGTCTCAGAATACAAGTCTCAGAACTTGTGAATATAGTGTACAAAATGACTATTTAGAACAAGTAAAAATGAATTGAAGCTTATCCCCTTATGATGTGGACCACAATGGATTTCCCCTGATGGTGTGGACCACAGTGATGTTGACAGACTGCACTCCTCTTCATCTTTCCTTCTTTGGCTAAGCAATGAAATGCCACATATACTCTGGACCACTGATTTCCCTATAAATTATGACATTCCAGTAACAGAATTGAGGCTTTCTTTCCAAGCAAGAAGACAACATTAATGATTTCTGTGCTGGCAATCTTCCCCTGAAGCTTGGCTACTATCCCCGTATGGTAGACAATTTCCCCTGATGGTTTCTACCCGTTCGGGGATAAAACTCACTACTCACTATCCCCTTATGACTTTAAAGCATAATTCCTTTGTCCCCTGATATTGTAGAGAGCTTTCAAACTGATTTTTCTCCAAGCTTAAGCATCCAGTAACCTCAAAATTACTTTATTCTAGCATTCTAATTACAACTTGACACTTGTATACTATTGAGTTTACAAGGTCTTTATTCAAACTGTGTTCTTCTAAACTATACAAGTATTAACACTTATTTAGAATGCTTATACTATGTACATCATCATCGGTTACATGCAAAACAGACTTAACAATCTCCCCTAATTTATGCCTTACCAATTTGGTAACCATAAATTCATGTTTGACCCTGATGATGTCAAAACTAAAACTGGTATAAAATGATAACTAACAACTATACAGAAATGAAAAACTGAATCTTTACAATTTAAACAAGATAAAAAAAGTGTATTACCACTTAGATCCTTAAGAAGAGGAAGTTAATACAGATCCTAGCCAACTCTAGATTTAACTTGTGGATGTCTGTACTCAGGTACATGTATTGCTCTAATTGTACTTTCATTCCCTTCTTTAATTATTGTAACTTCCTTTGCTAAAGCCTTTTTGAACAAAGCCACATTGACCTTCTTGAAGTTCTTGAGACTTTCAAGCACTTTTTCAAACTTTTCAATGTCATGAGTGCAGAGCGCAGAGCTCAAACCAAGAGAACTTTTCAGCTACCTCATACTTGTTAAGATACTCAATTGTGTTGGATTCAGGAATATACCTTGTCAGCTCAGTTTGTGCTTTAATAACTGAAGCTAGCTCTGGCATAGGTTAATGTTACGGATCAAAATAAAGCTCTTAAATTAAAGCGTACCTGACTCTCGCGAAGGTCCTAAGCTAATCTCCTAGAGCTCCTTAAACGTCCACCGGAAAACCTGTAAAAATTGGTGGGGGGTGGTCCCACCGGAGGGACTCGGGTGCAAGAATAAGTAATGTGAATATCTGTGTATTCACTGAGTTGGAGCTAAAATTGCGTACTTGATTATGAAGAATAATCCCCTTTATATATGCGTGGATTAGGGTTTCAGATCTCTATTAGGAATTAGAATCCTATTATATTTGGTAATTATCTTTACCTTATCTCTTATTTCTTGCACCCCAAGACTATGAATCATTACTTGATTTACCTACCAGATTCATTCCGTCATTTAATATTAGGGTTTCTGCACCTCCTTAATAATTATTAGCCGTATTGGGCTTTTGCCATATCGGGCTTCGTAGGAAATTTATTCCTCTTTTAATATGGACTGCTCTGTCCTAATTCGGATCCAAATTGTGCCCATCCAGGGCTTATTGGGTCGGTCCCTATTTTTGGGCCCCCTACATTTGCCCCCTATTTTCGGGGTGATTTATCCCTCGGAAATATGACTCTTTTCGTACCAAAAATCGATTCTTTGAAAAAACTTCCATTCCCTGCTTTTTTTCCTAGGCTCTAATGCCCAGGAGATCTTTTCTACACCACCTTGGCATTTTGTACTTGTCTCCACCCATCTCCCTAGGCGCTAGGCGCCTAGGAGGTTACTTCCTCATTAGCCTAGGAGATTAACTCTCCATCGTTTTGGCGGCTTTGAAGAGTTACTATTTATTACCCTAGGCGCAAGGCGACGAGAAGTCTTATCCCTCACCACTTTGGCGGTTTTAAAGAGTATACATACACCTCCCTAGGCGCAAGGCGCCTAGGGGTCTTCTTCTTCCTTACCTTGGCGTTTTGCCTAGGATTTTAAACCTCTCCCTAGGCGTGAGGCACCTAGGGGCCATACCTTTACCCATCTTGGCATTTTTCTACTCTTTTTCATCCTCTCTCCTAGGCGTGATGCGCTTAGAAGGTTCATACCACACCTATTTGGCATTTTAGTAAGTAATCTAGGAGTCCTCCTAGGCGTTTTGACACCTAGTAACCCTCACTTCTCCCTTCTTGGCGTGATATACCTAAGAGGTGAGCATATTTTGATATCCGTAAAGCCTCCTTGGCCAAAGGAGTTGCTATCCATCTTATCTTGTGACTCACCATAGCCTGATAATACCCCTAGGCGTACGCGCCTAGGAGCCATACTCCACCCAACCTTGGCGGTTTAGGGTTGTAATAGGGATTCCTCCTAGGCGCATACGCCTAGGAGATCCCTTATTTGCCTTGTCTGGCTCTCTTTTATCTGTACTAAGACATTCCTCTTTGGCTTTCATGCCTAGGAATGTTACCTTCAGATCTGCTTAGGGTTTACACTCGTACAGAACGGTTACCATTTTACGTAGTCAAAGCGGCACGTCTTCCTACGTCCCTTCAACTTCCACCTCTATATAAACCCTCGTAGGAGGAGGATCTCTTCATTCTCAGCTTTCTACTCTCTCTATATAACTTCTCTCTAGTTTTGTTCTTAGAGTTTCAAGAAGTAATGACAGACATCAGTCATCCAAAGAAGAAGTCAAAGAAGTACTCCTTCTCAGGTATTCTTTTACTCTTAACATTTTGAAGCTTTCAATAAAAACTTTCTTCTACTAATTTACCTTTTTATTCATGTAGTCCAAAGGGAGCTTGTCCATTACCAAAGAGCAGCTCAATCATCAACATCTCCTGCTTCGGCCCCTGAGCCTTCTAAGAGGAGGACTCAAGATTCTTCACCCATGACAGCTCTTCCTCCTCCTGTTTCTTCTTCCTCCAGTAGTGCCCCCTTTCAAGGGAATTGGACGTTTGGTCCTGATGACTCGGTAGTCAAGGATCCAAAATTTGCTCAACAATGGTCATGGGGATCTATCACTCCTCGTGACAAAACAGATCTCGTATATTATTCTCAGCCCGACAATGTTAGGGCTCATGGCGCTCAAGCTATGGCGTCAGTAAGATTTTATTCTCTTCTGGTTTCCTTCTGAACATCATTTACTCTTGATGTCCCCTGATACTAATAATATTCTTTTTTTTTGCTAGGTCAACTGCTACTTCCAAGCGGCTATGCACCATGTCCGTTCTTTGGAGTCTTCTTTTATCGACAAGGAGAAGACTATCGAAGGCCTCCAAGATGAGTTAACTCAGGCTGAAGAACGCAAACAAAAGCTTCAGTTAGATAACATTCAACTCAGAGAGGAGGTTGAGAACCTCCGAGATCAGGTCCGTGCCGACCGCACCGAAGGTATCTGCGACTTCCTGAAGTCTCCCTACTATCGCTACAGGAAGGATCAGACGGCTAGCAGGAGGTTCCCATCCATCTACCATGAATGCTGGAAAGAGTTCATGAAGTCCATTGATAGGGTTCATCCTGGCCTTGATCTCTCTCAGTGCAAGCCTTCAGTTCCCTTGATTCCTTTTGTTAAGGATATAGACGAGGAATTTGATTGACAGCTGCCATCTAGGGAAGAAGAGGAAGAGGAAAACTCATCGGACGATGAGACCTCGTCTTCAGATGGTGACGATGACGATGATGATGGTGATGGCGAGGGATCCAGAGCTCTAACTGTGGTGCAAAACCCTGGGGGTAGCCCTGTAGATTCTTTTGTAGCTCAACTTAATCTAGACCTAGATAGTGAGGGCCTGAGGGGCGAGGTGGATCCACCTCTTGGACATGTACTCAAAATAGTTTTATGATTAATGATAGGAAACTCTTTTACTATATACTTGTGTTTACATTGTTACTGATAGTATTTACGTAAACTAGTAATGTGCCATGAATGAGGTAATTCTTATCCCTCAAGAGTTTCTAAATGGTAGGATCCTAATCCAACAGTTCTCTTCACACGATAAGGGCCTTCCCAATTTGGAGATAACTTCCTCTTCTCTTTTCCAGAGGCCTCCAGTCTTCGAAGCACCAAATCTCCATTAACAAAGGACCGCTTTTTAACCCTCATATTGTAGTAAGCTGAAGTTCTTCGTTTATATTCCAAAACTCCGTGTGCAGCTTCTTCTCGCTTCTCCTCAATTAGATCAGCCTCCATTCTCAACAAGCCTTCATTTTCTTCCTCATTGAAGTTTTTTTATCCTCGGTGCCTGCAAAACCAAGTCCACGGGTATGATTGCTTCTACCCCATATACCAAGGAAAATAGGGTTTCTCCCATAGATTCTCTCGGGGTAGTCCTATAAGACCATAAAACATTTACTAGTCGCTCCACCCAAGCTCATTTGGCATCATCTAGCATCTTCTTTACCCCATCCAAGATGATTTGATTGGCTCTTTCTACTTGTCCATTAGCTTGTGGATGTGCTACTGCTGCAAAATGTAACTCAATAGCCCACTCTCAATAGTAGTTCTTGAACTCTATACTATCAAACTGCTTGCTATTATCAGCGACTATGATCCGAGGAACCCTATATCTACAAATTACATCCTCCCATAAGAAGCTAATTACCTTTTCAAAAGTAATCTGTGCCAACGGTCGAGCCTCAATCCACTTCGTAAAGTAGTCAATGACTACCACTAGAAACTTCCTTTGTCCAGAAGCGGGAGGGAACGATCCTAGTATGTCAATGCCCCACATAGCAAAAGGTAAAGGTGGGGTTATGGAAGTAAGTTCATTAGGAGGTTGTCTTAGAACAGACGCAAACTTCTGACACTTATCACACTTCTTCACATACTCCATGGCGTCTTGCTTTAATGAGGGCCAAAATAATCCTTGTCTCATAATCTTCTGCGTGAGCATCCGTCCTCCGACATGTTGTCCGCATTGCCCCTCATGAACTTCTTCCAGAGCCATACGTGCTTCATGTGGTCCTATGCACTTCAGATAGGGCATGGAAAAAGACCGGCGTTTAAAGTCCCTTCTATAACTATATATCGAGGGGACCTTCCATGAGTCTTCTTAGCTTGCTTAAGATCTTGGGTGAGTTTTCATCTGAGTAAATAGACTTTGATTGGTTCCATCCAGTTAACCTCCACATGAATAGGGGCCATTAATTTGGCCGCTATGCATGGCTGATCTTGAATTTCTGAATATATGTTGCCTTCAAGCTATAGGAAGATCTCATGCAGCAAACTTGGATAATTCATCAGCAGCTAGATTTTGCTCTCTTGGTATATACTCCAACATCCATCCCTCAAAAAACGATAGCATGGTTGTCGCTATCTTGACATATTTTTATAACTTAGGACCTTTTACCTCATAGGTCCCGTTGATTTGACTAACCACCAACTGGGAGTCTCCCCGTATTATCAATCTCTCTGCCCTTAATCACCTTGCCAAACCCAATCCTACTATCAAAGCTTCATACTCGGCCTCGTTGTTAGTTACCTCAAAACTAAGTGTGACTGCATATCTGATAAGAAAACCTCCAGGGCTTTCTATAATTACTCCTGCTCCTCCACGATGAGCGTTGGATGCCCCGTCGAAGTATAGGCTCCATGCCTCCTTTTCTGGTCTAGTCGTTTGGGGATCTGGTCTTGATCCTCCTGGGGTTCCCTCTTCATCAGGAGCAAAAGTACACTCCACTATGAAATCATCTAACGCTTATGGTTTGATGGCTGTCCGAGGCCGATATCGAATATCATACTCACTTAGCTCCATTGCCCACTTAACTAACCTTCCACTCGTATTGGGTTTATGCAATACTTGGCGAAGAGGTTGATCCGTCAAGACTTCTATGGTGTGTGCCTGGAAATAAGGTCTTAACTTACGGGCAGTCATAACCAA
>JAUEJK010042534.1:0-12510 GCA_032274865.1 Eryngium alpinum
TTCAGAAAATAACTAAACTTTTTATTAATATCACAAGTTTCTAGCGTAAAGAAAGCAGAATATCAGCATTACATTTTTAGGCTTTCTTTTAAACTCGAAAATTGGAGTTAAAATAATTTCTCATCTAAAATGAATTATAAGAAAGGTAAAGATGGAAGTAAAATATATTTTAAAAATCTCTAAATAATAAATGATCAAGTATTTTAAATTTTTACTTCATATTTCTTTCATATATAAACACAATAACAAATTTATTTTATATTGTATTTTATTTTACTACTAACTTTTCGATATCTAAACACACCCATAAGGCTGTGTTTGGTTTGATTGAATGGAATAATGAGAGAATGAAATGCAAATTATATAAGGAAAATGAGGATAAAAGGGAAGGTTATAAAGGACATGTTGAACAATATGGCGGAGATGCAAATTTGTTTATGAGAAGAATTGTGATGAAAATGATCACATAGATGAATGTTCATTCATTTTGAAACATGAGGAATGAATTCTAGTATAAACACGAGAAAAGAATGGATGAAAGAATGAAAATCTATATATACATATGACAAACCCAGTTCAATATTCATTTCATTCTTCCATCGTTCTTTTTCAAGCAACCAAACACAGCTTTAGAGTGTTTGGATCTAAAATTTTAGAAATGAAAGTAAAATATCATTCCTTTTCAATTAATCAAACACAACATTAGAGTGTTTGGATCTAGGATTTTAGGAAGAAAAGTAAAATAGGAAGTAAAATAAAATTTAAAGAGGAAAATGAGAAGGAAAATGAAATTCATCTTATGTTTGGTAGATCAAGTAAAACGGGAGGGAATTTGTACAAATTTGACACAATTTTACTTCATACTTTACCTTCTAATATACCTCCTATTTTTTTCTAAAATAAACACAAAAAAATATTTTATTTTATCTTTAACATTACTTTTATTCCTAAAATCTTAAATTTAAACAATAATCTAATAAATAATTATGAATATTATTAAGAAACCAAAATCTTTTCTTTTCTCAAACATATGGTCCGGAGTCGAGAACACATTTTATGGTATTCCGAGTTATGAAGCTCGTTTGTAAAAACCCCATGTGAAGTTAACTATACTGAAATAGTAGTTACATAACAGGAAAATATTGCAAGCATTTAATGCTCCTCTGTGTCGGCTATAATATCAAAGATGCATTTGAGATATTTATGTAATGCCGTAAATGATCAAATTATAATATATATATTTTTATTTAAACATTCATATTTAATTAAATTTATATATAGATTATTTTATTAAGTATAAATTGAAATTAAATTTACACTTATAACTTGCTGTTATAAACGATTTATATTTTCTATGACATTAATGTTTAAGATATTACTATGGTCTTTCTCTAATAACACTCCGTTGTTTGATTGTGGGGGATAAAATGAGACTTGGAATATAATAAAATTTAAACTATAATATAATTATTTATCATGAAGTTCATTTTTTCATTCCATTTCATTAGATTAAATTAAAAGGTTAGTCCCACAATTTTAAAATGAATAACTCATTCCTTCTTCATTAACTTTTATAATAAAAAAATTATACTATCCTATTTTATTAACTCTTCATTCTTTCATTCATCTTTTTCACTTCTTATATACTATACAATTTTTATTTCAGTCCTTACAATCAAACGGAGCATAATACCTCTGCCTCCCTTAAGAATCTCATCAAATTTTATACTCCTTTCAATTCTTTTTATTTAATTTTAAAATAAGATATACGTAATTTTAAATAATATTTTTATCTATTTTTATTTAATATATTTTTATAAAATTAAAATATGAGAAGTATATAAGTTTAAGCGTGATAAACAAATACTTAATATCGTAAATAAGATGCCAAAATTTTTGATCCTAAACTTTTTGGACATCTCATTTACGGTATTAAAGTATTTGTTTGGCACGCTTTGAAGAGTTGTGTCTCTCTTTTATATGCAGAACTTTTCTTAAAGGCTTCTCTGCCGGAGAAGATCATTTTTTTTCGTCATTGACTTCTTGATATAGATAAAGATCAAAATTCTCTTACAGCAACCGTTGATATCGTATTAGTGGCGCATCTTGCATAAAAAAAGTAGGAAAATATTAACGACACAGGTAATCTGAGGTGAAATACCGTAAGTGTGAGTAAAATTATTTTACAAATTAAGATTACACAAATCCAAACTATAGTGGTCCAAAAACAGGATCCAAAACATCAAAAGCCAAGTCAATACTATTTGAATTCGAACGGGAATAAAACTCGAATAAAATCAAGTCCAATGCGGTAAAAACTCAATACGGCGGACTCAATTATGGAGGTGCAGAAATCTAGAATAAATCTAGGTCATTCGAAATAAGGAAGTCCTTATAAGTAAATAAAGCAATGATTCTTAAAAAATGTAGAAAATCCTAATCTTGAACGGCAAGAAAGAATAAGTAAGGTAAACTGACCAGTACCAGGAACATCTACTTACTATCTGAATAGGATTCTAATTCATATTGGGAATCAGAAAAACATAATCAACGCCAATATAAAGGGGATTAGTTCTCATAATCAGGTACGCAATTCTAGCTCCAACTCAGAGAATACATATATTCTTCTGTTACTTATTATTGCACCCTAGTCATCCCGGTGGGACCACCCTTACCGGTTTTTGCAGGTTTTTCGGCAGCTGATCGAGGAGATTAAGAAGATCATCTTCAGGGTTTCTACTAATCAGGTAATCCTTATTTTAGTTCGTTATTTTGATCTGTAATATTTGACGCCGTCTGTGGGAACCAGTACAAAAAGTCATGAATACATGACTGACAAAACTGACGACATTGTACCCCCAATCCAACAATTCAGGGAGCTCCGTCTCCGTTCTCCGATCAACCGCAACACAGACATCCAAGCGCTCGGACACCTGGACCGATAGTGATGATGTACAAAGGATCCCTTCGGGAGGATCCCATCCAACCCTAGAAGAACTGGATAAAATGAGGAAAGAGTGCGAAGACAAGAAGTTACAGCTCTTAGCTGACTTAGAAGCTCTGGAAGATGAGAAACTAGAAGATGGGAGGAGATATAGTGTAAACACCACGCAATTGATAGAAAAGGGGACGCCCCTAAATTACAATGAAGGCTAAGCCGGAGAATTTCCGGCAGAAAATCCATTGGAAGCAAGGTTGAAAGCCATGATTGCTGAAATCATGCAAGAAAAATAAAATGCTAAGAAAAGAAGCAAGTACAAAGCTATCTCTAAGGAGAAATCCAAAAACAAAGCCACCTCCAAGGTGTAAAGAACAAAGAGACGTAATCCCGAAGTAGCTAATCGAGATACCGCCGATCCAGACCCTCCGTTATCAAGGACATCATGAAAGCGAAAGTATCCTCCAAGGTGAAGATCCCAGCGATCAAAAAGTACAATGGGAAGGGAGATCCCAACGTTCATGTTTGGTCGTTCAACGACGCACTGCTATTGCAACTTGCTATGAATGCTACCAAGTGTCGAGCTTTTCTGGCCACTCTGGAAGAAGACGCACAAAGATGGTACGCCGGTTTACCTCCTAGGTCGGTTGTGTCCTTTTCGGACATGGTGCAGAAGTTTATGAGTCAATTCATCAACGGGAAGACTCGTGCCATGAGCTATGAATCCTTGATGGTTGTTGTCCAAATCCCAGGAGAAACCTTGAGGGAATACATTGATCGATTCACCAGTCAGGCTGTGAATGTGGCAGATTTGAATCAATCCGTAACCATGCAGCGAGGGACGACCAATGAAGCTTTTCAGATGTCGTTGGTTAAGAAGAAGACGTCCAACATGTAAGAGTTGCAGGATCGAGCTGGTAAGTATATCTTGGCAGAGGAGACATTAAAGAAGATAGTTAACACAGATGACGGTAAGAAGTGCAATGAAGTTGAAAGCAATGAGAAGGACTAGAAGAAGTCCAGAGTGGAGGTACCCTTCAGTAGATCAGAGAATAGGGGCACAACTTAGTCCCCTTGAATACCACTCGAAGCCAGATCCTCATGGAAATTGAGAAGGAACCCTACGTAAGTGGCCACAAGAGATCAAGACTGATCCGACCAAGAAGAATAAGAATTTTTATTGTTGTTGTCACAAGGACTACGGTCATGATACCGAGGACTGTCGAAGTCTCAAAGACGAGATCGAGTTCTTGATCAAGAAGGGACGTTATGAAGATTTATGAAGAAGGATCTAAGGATAGAGGTACGAACTCCCAAGGAGGAGGTAAAGCAATAAGGGCACCCATCATGATGATAGAAGAAGGTTCCAGTGTGTACGGTACCAGCCACCGATCGTAGAAGGCCTACATGAGAGAGGTCATAAACATCGGTGAGTCGAGCAAGAGAGCTCGAATCGAACAAGTGGTTTCTTTTGATGATCAAGACATGAAGAGGATTCAATATCCCCACGAGAACCCTCTGGTCATTATGCCCGTGATAGGCGACACCCCGGTGGATGTTATTTTCCATAGAGTTTTTTTGAAGATGTGGACTACCAAGATAATCAGTTGATACCCTCGGCCATATCCGTATTCGAATTCAATGGGTTGGAGGTCCCTATCGAAGGAACCGTCAAGCTTCCAGTCACACTAGGACAATGGTATATCGAAGCAGCGCAGATGGTGAACTTCATGGTGGTAAAAGCGACATCTGCTTACAGTGCTATACTGGCAAGAGTAGCTCTACATCATTTCAAGGCTGTTGCCTCCACTTATCACTTGAAGGTGAAGTTCCTGGCGAAGAATGAAGTAGGCACTCATTCCGGAGACCAAAAGATTAGAAGGGCATCTTCGGTGGAGGCCATCCGTAGTGGAACCGCTAAGGGCAAGTGTTGTACTTGCATGATCACCAAGAAGAGGAACCTCAGAAAAAGGTTTGTCGTAGAGCTGTCCCCACGATGGGAGAACCATGGAAGATTGATATCAAGGTGACAAATATGATACTTGAGGGAGTTCTGGTAGATGAGGGGACATCAATGGACGTGTTATTCTATGACACTTTTGGATGACTAGGATACTTAGATATCCACATATGTGAACATTTAATGACCATCTTTGGTCTGGGAGACAAAGAAGTTTGGATAGAAGGAAGCATTCCCTTAGCTGTGACCTTGGGGACACCCCCACATCAGGTTACTCGAGTGTTGACATTCATGGTTGTTAAGGCACGAACTGCATAGGCCGCTATACAAGGAAGACCAGTGCTGCAAGAGTTCAATGCTAGGGTCTCACAAGCTGCTACTGCATTAAGTTTTCCCATACAAGAAGGGACAAAAGAAATCCAAGGTTATGTATTGGACAATCTCATAAGAGAGGCACCACCCGTTCATGACAGAGACAAGGAATTTCTAAAGATGAAGGCATCCCGTACTCGACGTACCCTCGAGGGGAGAAAGAAATTGAGCAGTTCGTTTATAAAGAGAATACAAGCAATGGAGCTACCTGAAGGCTTTGACACAAGTCGCTTGCCTTACTATGATGGGATGACCGATCCCATACTTCATCTGCAGGAGTTGTCTCAAGTGCTGGGGCAGGAAATCGCTCAGGATCTCAAGTGCAAGATACTTCCCTTAACTTTGGAAAGGTTGGTCTATCGATGGTATGAGAAGTTGTCTGAGGAAGGCGTTTACTGTTATCGGGACATGAAGCTCAAGTTCGTAGAAGCATGGGGAGATGTCAATTTTATTTCTATCAAACGATGATTAAAGAGATACTACTTATACAAAACAAGAAGGATAAATAAAAAAGAGACAGATCCATATACGTTTTAGTGGCGGAGGGCTTTCTCAGAAGCACCACTAAGAGGAGCCACCACTTGAACAGTTCTCATATGAACCATGGCTCTGACAAGCTCTACGGCCGTAAGAAAACAAGATGAATGTTAGTCCACGAGAGACATATAATAATAAAACGAAGAAAAATAACTAAGGATATTACCTTCTGGTGAGAGATTATTCAACGCAAGTTCTTGATACTTGCCTATCCCTAGGACAAACATATAGTGAATGGAGGAACCCCCATCCTAAAGAGGCTTCACGGCCTCCTCCTCCTCGAGGCTCAGCTTCAATTATTTGACAAGCCCATCGTGGGATGTACCG
Organism: Eryngium alpinum; assembly: GCA_032274865.1. Classification (NCBI taxonomy): domain Eukaryota; kingdom Viridiplantae; phylum Streptophyta; class Magnoliopsida; order Apiales; family Apiaceae; genus Eryngium; species Eryngium alpinum. The sequence goes on from JAUEJK010042534.1 coordinate 6,135, forward strand.
AAGGAAGTTCGAAATCAAGACTCCCATTACCTCGACCTCTAGCGAATGAAGAAGTATTCGGACTTTCAGCCCGTAAGAGACTCAGGCATAGAAGTCGTAGAGGGGCACAACTCTTGAACTTGAATATCTTGAGGAAATACCCACTGTGGGCTCAATGCCCTTGATCTTGCACAACCCCAAGAAGGTATGAATAGTCTTGTATTCATTAAGGTGCAGCTGCACTGGAGAGATGCGTGCCTCGGCCAGAAGGCGATAGGTGAAGGTATCGAATGGAATGCGGATCCTTGAGAGCAAGAACTCCTTGAAGATGCACAAAAGACTGTTCCATGAGCATGGACGATCGGTAGGAAAGGGAACGACTACCTTGTAATCGCCATTGATATCAAAAGCTCAAGCTAAGTGCTCGATATCACCAGCAGAGAGAGTGTTCGGGAGATTGAAGTAATCCACGTCGAGAGTGGCGGGGAAATCGATCTGAGGAAGAGCAAGCAAATAGCTCAAGGGAACTCGGGAAGAGTGAACAAGAGGAATTATTGGGGCAGCCATTTCTTGCTAAGAAAAGAAAAGGAGGAAGACGAATGATCCCTAGCCGAAACCAACATGACATATTAACCACGAGAAGAACGCCCCAGAGGTGTAAAAAATGATTCTTTGGCTTCAAACGCCTTGGAAGTACGAAATGAGAAGTACCATAACGTCCCAGAGGCAAGGAAATACACTACTTGGCTTAGAACGCCAAGGGGGTATGGTAACACTTGAAGATGAAATGCCCAGAGCGTAAACTCATCGACCCCTTGGCGCCAGATGCCAAGGAGGGGGTATAAAGAAGGCTAGAAAATGCCTAACATGTGAAAAAAATGATCCTTTTGGCCTCAAACGCAAAGGAGGTGGAAAAAGAATCAAAGAGAAAATGCCTAGAGCATACCCCTTGGCTAGAAACGCCAAGGAGGAATCTAAAAGTGTTCCCTAAACCTCCGCGATTGAGAAGAATAAAGCTCCTTGGCGTTCAACACCAAGGAGGAATCTAAATGTGATCCCTAAACCTCCACAGTTAGGAAAAATAAATCTCTTTGGCGTCCCACGCCAAGGAGGAACCATTTTGGCGCTTTCAAGCCAAAAAACGAGATGGATAGTAACTCCCTAGGGATCCAAACGCCAAGGAGGGACTCCATGTGACATCACAAAATGACACGCATGGGTGATACAAGCTCTTGGGCGTCCAAATGCCAAGAGAGGAGGCTAAGCCCTCACCAAAACCGTTAAATATGCTCCCTAGCACACTCCCTTGGCGTCTAACGCCAAGGAGAGTGGATGAACAACCTTCAAAATCCCAAATAGGCATGGATAACACTCCTTTGGCATCCAAATGCCAAGGAGTGCATAAAAGAAGTGGCTTAAAATGCCAAGCATGGGGGAGAAGGCTGTCCTTGGCGGGTGTTTCTTCTTAGACAAAAATGCCAAACATGGAGAGACGAGGACTCCATTGGCCCCAAATGCCAAGGAACACATCTTGGCCATCAAAGGCATGAAACAAAGGAGTTCCTTGGCCCCAAACGCCAAGGAGGATAATATGATGGCTATTTGAAACGCTAAAGTGACTTGTGAAAGAGACTCATTGGCGTTCAACGCCAAGGGGGATTGTTCTTATCCTAGTAAGCCCACTAAAACATGCTCCATTGGCGTCAAAACGCCAAGGAGAAGGGACAACAATTCTTGAAAAATGCCAAGCTATGACAATGGAGAGTCCCTTTGGCCTCAGACGCCAAGGAGAGGAGATTCTCTCTCATAAAAATGCCAATGTATAGAGAAAGGGCATCTCCTTGGCCCCAAATGCCAAGGAGAGAGATTTGGATGCATTCAAAAATGCCAAACATGGCAACAAGGATACTCATTGGCCCCAAACGCCAAGGAGAAGGAATGGAAGCCCTTGAAAAACGCCACGACTAAGGAAGGGAGGTACTCCTTGGCGCCTAAACGCTAAGGAGCATACTTTCTTAATCATAAAAATGCCACACTTACTTATTTAATTCCTCTCTTGGCGTCCAACGCCAAAGAGTGCATTACCACACTACTAGAAAGCGCTAAATAATGGCTTTATGGGTACTCCTTGGCGCCAAACGCCAAGGAACATACCATCTCTACAATAGAAAGCGCCTAACCTAGGTGTTAGGGACTCCCATTGGCGTCTAATGCCAAGGAGGGCAGATAAACCATTCACCAACGCGCCAAGCTTGGTCATTCGAGGGCTCCCTTGGCGTTTAACGCCAATGAGAGAGGGAGCAGGCAGAAATTTTCATAAGCCCCAATTTTTGGTACGAAACGAATCATATTTCCATGGAATTAATTACCCCGAAAATAGGGGCAAATGTAGTGGCCCAAAAATAGGGTCTTAAACACTAAGGCCCAAGTCGGTACGATCCGGATCTGAATCAGAATAAAACTAGAGTGAAATCAAGCCCAATACGGTAAAAGCCTAATGCGGGGGACTCAATCAAGGAGGTGCAGAAACCCTAGAGTAAATCTAGGTCATTCCGAATAAGGAAGTGAATCCTTATAGGTAAATCAGGTAATGATTCCTAAGGAGGGTAGAAAACCCTAATCTTGAGCGGCAAGAAAGAAAAAACAAAGTAAAAGCTACTTACCATCTGAATAGGATTCTAATTCCTATTAGACATCAGAAAACCTAATCCATGCCTTTATAAAGGAGATTAATTCTCATAATCAGGTATGCAATTCTAGCTCCAACTCAGAGAATACACATATTCTTACGTTACTTATTTTTGCACCCCGAGTCCACCCGGTGGGACCACCCCCCACCGATTTTTGCAGGTTTTCTGACGGCTGATCGAGGAGATTAAGGAGATCATCTTTCCGTTTTCTACTAATCAGGTAAACTTTATTTTAGTTCGTTATTTGATCCGTAACAGAAATTTGCTTCTCCGAAAATTTTTCTTTTTCATAAGCGTGGAGTATCCAAATAAATTTTTAGTTGTGTAAGTACCGAGATTTTGCATTTCTTTGATGGTGGTGACTTTGATTTTCCAAGCAGCTAGGAGTGCCTTGAGAATTTTTTGGTTACTCTCTTGCATTGTATAAGTCTTCCCAAGCTTGTCTAATTCGCCAACAAGTCTTCTGAATCGAGTTTCCATGGCAAGAATTGATATTCCTTCATTGAGTTGGAAATTCTCGTAGACTAGAATGGGAGTGTCAACTCGAGATTGCTTGATATCTTCAGTACCTTTGTAGGTATCGATGAGAATTTTCCAAGCTTCATTCACTTTCACAGTTGTTGACTCTTTGATAAACATTTTCTGATAGTGCACTGATGAGAGTCATTTCCACCTTTGAGAGAATATTGATGATTTTCTCATCTTATTCCGTATATTCCAAGTAAGGCTTTTCAACTATATTTTCACCAACTTTCTTTACTGGTAGTGCAAGACCCATCTCGATTGCGTACCAAACTTTGATTCCTTGAGCACGAGCTCTGAATCTTGTTTTCCATGAGACAGTTTGTACCGTCAAACAGAGGCGGTCGAGTAAACGATATTCCTTCTCCAACACCGATTGCATCAGAATGAGTCATTATGGACCGAACTTTTTATGAGTGTTAGTAAGAAACCTGAAATCACTTAACAAACACGTTAAAAAGCACTGCTCTGATACCAATTTATAGGTCTGTATGCTGGCTAATTAATCTAAAGGGGGGTTGAATAGATTAATCGCTAATTAAAAATTAGTTGGCCCTTTTTAAATTTATCTTTACAAGATAAGTCCTTCCAAAACTAATAATCTTAGAACATTTTCGAATCGACTGGCCAGATCAGCTGGTGGATCCATAGATCACCCAAAAACCCCGTCACTGGTTACAATCTTAACGGCCAGGAGAGGGATATTCTCACACTCCTAAGTCACCGAGAATTTGAATACTATTCGAGATCAAGAGTTTCTCTAATTTCTTACTTTATGAGCAGTTAAGTAAGTTTGCGGAATTTATAGACAAATCAGGAAATAAAAGTAAAGGCATAAGAGATTTTTCCTGGTTCGCGAACTTATATCAACCCGATATAAGCCCCCTAGTCCAGTCCTCGGTTTCCTCTCCAGAAACCGAGATTTCCACTAAATACCCTTTAGTTTACACGCTCCTTGATACCGGTGGAGAAACCTTACAATGTTACTCAGTTAATCTTGGACAGACGACTTCCCGCCGCTTCCTCAACCTTGTAGACTTTGGCCTTCTGTTACTCCGTTAATCTTGGAAAGCTGACTTCCCGTCATTTCCTCAACTTTGTAGACTCTGGCAGTTGCTACGAGGGGTACCAGACAAAGACTTCCTGCCTCTTCCTAGCCTTGTAGACTTTGGTTACTACCCAGGGTACCGGACAGAGACTTCCCGTCTCTTCCTAGCCGTGTAGACTTTGGGTAATGCTACATTAGTGTGTTGGACAAAGACTTCCCGTCTTTTCCTTAACCGTGTAGACTTGTTGTGCCACTAAGTCTATTTGACAAAGACTTCCCGCCCTTTTCCTCAACTATGGACTTTCCAGTACGTACTTAGTATATTGGAAAAAGACTTCCCATCTTTTCTGAGACTTCCTAGACTGTTGTAGATACTTGAACTTCTCAAAGAGACTGTCTCATACTAGCAATCACTTACTTCCTCACGGTCTGACTAGTACTCAACTTCCCGTTGATACTATCAATGTGGGTATTGGATAGTAATGATTCTATCTTCACAGCTCAGTGGAAAACAAGTACTACCCTTCTTGGAGTTTAGTAGGTTGTTTTGAATACTGATCTGAGTGCTTCTTACCAAGCGGATTTAATCAGTAATTTAGATCAAAACACTGCAAGTGGAGTTATCTGTGGATTTAATCAAATTCAATAGCGAGATAACTTCTTGAGTGGTTTGTATACTCTGGCTTCAAGTATACTATGAGATTCGGGTTATTAAACATGGAGGCCGATAAGTTCGGGTAGAGATGTACCGTTTCTTACAACCAAGTATTCTTAATCGAATACCAATAGCTAGTAATATTCCTCTCACTATGGAGTAAGATCTTTACAAAGTTATACCAAGTTCTCCTTAGAGTTGGAAATCGAAGAATAAATTCTTTGAGTTCGGTATTCCAACACTTCTCACAAATACTTATAGGCTTGCAGTCTATATAAGACGTACTAGAGCAATATTGGTTAAATAAATAATTCTGGCTCAAATATTATTTTCTCACTAAAGATGATGCTTCAACTGTTTGATGTTACTATGTTAATCGCAACAAGTTACTATCAATAATTCGAACTCACTTTCTGGTAGACAAAGTCGTACCTTACTAATGTGTTTATTTATTGATTGTTACAGAACCGTCTTGGTTTAACAAGTAAATCGTAGTATAATAGTAGTGATTTAAAACCCACTTTTCGGTAGACTTAGTCGTAGCTTATGATGTGTTATCACTGATATTAACCAGTTGATGTCAAATAACAAACCACTTTCCGGTAGACGTAGTTGTACCTTACTAATATGTAAGCTATATGGCGATCTTCTTTAGAGCTAGTAGTTTATAAAACCGTAAGCTCACTCTAAAAATAGAGTATATGAGTTTATCTCTCTCGATGGAGATAAATCAAATATTTGCACATGAAAGATAATAACAATTAAAGCGTGTAAGGCAAATAATCTAACACATATAGATTAAATAAATAATCTAACAATTAAGCACAATATTAATTATAGCAAATAATATAATTAATTATAAGCAAGCTATAAATAATATGTAAAAAAGAGAGAGTGTTAGAGACGACCTAATTTATGATTCGGTTGCTCAAGAAAATCGGGCAGAGCTTCGTCTAGAAATTGGAGATTTTGCCGAATAAAATTTGGCGAAGCTTCCCCTTAGTATGACCCAAATAAAATCACCAAGCAATTCGAGTATTAGCTCACTTATGAACCGAGTATGGTTCGAATATTAAGGAACTCGAGGGACTCGAATTTCACTTGCTTATGAGCTAAGTAATTTTAGCTAATGTGAGCCAGATTCAAAGTTGCTAACTTGAGCCAAGAACAAGAATCTCTCCAAGTGTAAGAACACTTAGAAAAAGAAGCATTATAAAGATTATATATATATAGGAAAGCTTGAAAGCTTTACGGCTTGAGAGGGATTAGAGAGAGAAAGAGCTCTTGTAAATACAAGAGAATAGCAAATTGGTGTGTGAAAATGAATGGAGGAGTGGGGTATTTATAGGTGAGGTGAGGGGTATGGCGAGGTAATTTACCAATCTATGGAATGGGTTGACCCACCAAAAATCCATGGATCTTAGAGAGAGAAAGTGGTGATTTACTAGAGAGATAAAATCCTAGAGTGAGGACTAGTAGTGA
>JAUEJK010042637.1:0-12509 GCA_032274865.1 Eryngium alpinum
GGATATAGCTTAGCAAGACGAATTAATTTATCTTCATTGAATGCATTAAAAGAATTATTTGAATTTAAAGATGCCACACAATAAGTAACTATGTATTCCTCATTGAAATGATTATTTAATTTTTGAAGTTACATATCAATAAATGTGTTATATAATTCGTAGCAAAAATGATGCAGCCCTGAAAATGATTTGATTCTCCTAGAGACCTTCCAGGAGAAATATATGTCTTATTCATATTAGGAATATCAATATCATGCTGAATACAAAATAAAGAACCTTCCTCCGAGAAATAATTTCAATCTTCATCATCAAATATATGTCTTATCCATATTAGGAACATCAATATCATGCTGAATACAAAACAAAGAACCTTCCTCCGAGAAATAATTTCAATCTTCATCATCAAATCTTATATCTTGATTTTCTCTTTCAAGACTTTGACTAGATCCATGTCATTTACTATATTTTGGTCTCTTTTTTATAATGTCAATGATAACTCATGAGTTATCCCTAATGAAATTTTCATTAATTATAGAGGAGTCCTCTATAATTATGTTCAATCTCCACTTCAACAATAGTCAAGCTCTACATGACTATCAATGCTTGACATTGAGATAAATTTCTTAGTATCAATTCGAATTTATAATATACACTCCTATTTACAAATCTCTCGTTTTATTTACAAGCATGTGCTTCAATGGATTATTCTTTTATATATCATACATATGTATCACATATACTTATTTATGGAAGTTAAACTATAAAATTGTAATTGCTAATTATACATACCCCATATTTTATGAATTGTTAGTCCCTAATAATATTTGTTTATAATATATATTCATGTCTATAAACGTTTCATTTTATTTACAAGCATTTGCTTCAATTGTTTATAAACCTCTCATTTTATTTACAAGAATTTGCTTTAATGGATTATTCTTTTAAGTATCATCACATATGCTTATCTGTGGAAGTTAAACTACAAAGTTATAATTGCTAATTATACATGTACTAGATCTTATGAATTGTTAGTCCCTAATAATATTTCCTAGATCTTATGAATTGTTAGTCCCTAATAAAATTTGACCTTCTAAGCAGTATATAGTGTTGGGTGCTATTGAGTCTTTTCAATCCCAAAAATTAGCTTGAATGATGAGGCTTTCCCTCACACTTATAAAGTAGTATCTAACCCCTTCCAATGTCGATGTAGGACAATCTCAATAATTTTCCCTTTCCCATATCGGGTCATTTGGCAACCCAACATTCTCCCCATTATTATTATCAGATCTATTACGTTTTAGCTCCCCTAACTCGGACTCCTCAACCGTCTCTCCGATCTTCTTTCATAATAGTCTCCAATCAATACACTTAGGTCTTCATTAGTTGACCCAATTAATAAGTTTTCATCATCTGGATCCCTACCCTTTCCTTTTAGAGACTCCAATAAACACACTTTGAGATATATATTTTTACTTGTGCCTGACCTGACTTAATCACGTTCAGGTCAAGGCATTATCAAGATATTTATTCCCTGAGATGGATTCTGTCATAGTTTTTTGCTCCATCTGAATGCCTTGTTCTTCCATAATTATAGCCTCTATAGCATTATACCCTTTTTATAACTTACATTTCCTGACACTACCCTTTCTGGTCTCACTAACATTGTGCCATTATTGACCTCTCTGGTGCTCTACTTATTATGGCTTTTTGCGCTTTCTTGCCTCCCTGGCATTCTGACCTTTTATACCGTTCTACTATTCCTGGGACTCTAGCCTCTGGCACTTGGCTATGCCCATCTACCATTCTTGGGACTCTGGCCTCTAACATTCTACTCTACCATTCTGCCATTTTGCTCATTGGGAGTTATCTGCCTCTAAAGATAAGCCTCAGCTCATCATGAAAGTCCAAAGCTGTTACAACTACCTAGATACACTCTTGGTCATGCTAGGATTTTGTATCTGGTGTGTTGATATTTATCATGTGTTAATATTTATCACGTGTACCAGGATGTTCTAGAAGGCCTGACCAGAATGGGTTAAACCACTCAAGTCTGTTATAACTTGGTCTGCCTCTTTCAAGTATTCTAAGGGCTAAGCATATGGGTCTGATCTCACCAGGTCGTTTGGTGGGCTGGTCGATAATAGACTGTATCATCAAGTAACTCAATAAGCTGATGGACTGATATATATTAGATGATGCCATCAGGCAATTTAATAGATTGATGGGTTGATCCATACGGGACTTGATACTGATGGATTGATGCATATAGATCTGATGCTGATGAGCTGATCTATATCAAACCAGGTGCTGATGGGATGATCCACATTAGACCTAGTGCTATCAGATAATCCAATAAGCTGATGGACTAATGCCCATATCCTTAACATATATGTTGACTTTAATATCCCCATAATTATCATTTTTATATATCATATTTAAATTATTTTATTTTTTAATGAAAAGAAATTTTATGGAATTATTTGCTAATACTTGTAACGTTCTGTATACTTAAACTTAGGAGTATTAATAGGTCAAATTTAGTTTCTAATTGAGTCTAACCAGTTGTGCACCTGCCCACCATTCCGTGTATATTCTAATGGTTTTGAGAGTAGATAGTGGGGTAGCTCCGTTATAAACAATAACATCCATATATCATCTTAAACCTCCTGGTTAATTAGAAAAAAAAAATAAAGAAATCAATTTCTTTACGAGCGAGGAAAGAGTGAAGACACTGTGGTACTACAAGAGGTTTAAAGTCTGAAATTTCATTATGTCAGATTTCTCTAATTGTTCAGGTACACATTATTTAATTTTAATTATGTGTATATACATGTATCTATGCAATTATATGGCTCCACTTATGTTCTTTTAACATGCAATCATCTACTTAATTATTAAATAATATTTAAGTATAGATTTCTTTAAAATTTGCTAATTCTCCTAATCATATTTGTTGGACACCCAAATTTTTATAAATAATATATTAGTTTAAATCGGTGAGATTTAGAAAAGAATGAAAGAAAATATATATTTATGTATATATTATGTGTAGATAAATGAAAATTTCATTTGTTAATTAATCTATCATATCGAAGTTGCTAGGATTATATTTGTGTGTAGTAATTGATAGTGTGAGATGTACGTATAGTCAAAATCTTGTTGAATATGCAATTTATGTACCATAGTAAATGACTTTACATGTATTTCTCGTAGATTCATGCCTATATAATTATGATAGCATGTGCCCAAAAAAAGGCTTATACAATTAAGTTTAGAATTTATAAATATTAGAATTACATTCCAGTGTATATATATCATCACTTTGTATATGTTTAGGCTATACCTTGGACTTTAGAATACTTTCAACCTGATTATTGGGCATTTGTTAGATAACTTTTAAATATATTTTTTATATTAGTATTAAATAATAAACTATATACCAACGAGGGTGAGTATATGTGATTTGTTATAGAATTTCAAAATTGATAAAATATGATATATGTGCATAAATAAAAGAATAAAAATTTTATATTTATAAATTAAAGTGTTACATGCATGTTTGTGTACAAAGATTTATAAATGTGTGACATACATTTATATATTTACTTAATATTTTTTACGATGAATGCCTTGTAGATTGTATATAAACATTTAATTTATTTTTATTCATTTATAATTATTATTATCAAATACATGGCATGTTGTATCTCGAATTTGTGAAATTAACTTGGTTATATCTTGTATCTAGTTTATACTATCTCTTACATGTGTAAATATATTCTGAGCTGATGTTCTCCTGATGTCTAGTGCTTTTCTTTAAATATTATTAGTTTATCCTGCTTTAGTATTGCATTAGTACATTATAAGGTAATAAATTAAAAAATTATGATTTTTTTTTCTAAAATTTGGTTAGAGGTGTAATTTGGAGACTCAACTTCCCTCTTGTAGTAATTATTTAGCTAATCAAGACAATAAAATTAAGTACGAATCCTCATATTTCTTAAATTATAATTATTAACATTCGTATATCTGTTCTCTTTTAAATTCTTAAAATTATGTCATTTGTACTCTCATAATTTATTCAAACTTCTTATTTTGGAATTATTATTAACCCACTCATTAATTTGATTCATTCCGTATTTTTATAATTTTATTTATTCCTTCGAATTGAGTTTCACAATAATTTTATAGCCTATATGCTGGGCTCTTAAATCGATATGTGTGGGTAAATCACAGGCGAGTTCATTGGTTTTACGAATTTTGGTGAACTCGACACTAGCTTTTATCAGTGTTGTGAGCATACGAGCGCGTCCCTAGAGTATGGGATGTGAGAAGGTCTAACCATATTTGTTTTGATAAGTGCTTTGTGCATCATATTATTTCTTCTCGTGGATAACCGGAGAAGGAACATTTGAATAGTGCTTTGTTTAGTTGTGTACTACTTGACAATAATTATATAAGAGACCCTTATTTGTATCGACCCTTATTCAGTCTTATATTTGATCTGCTTTGATTAGTCTGTTTGATTCAATTTGCTTCACGGTTTATAACTCTTTATAGTTGTTATCGTATTTAGAATATTTATAATTATTAAATTAAATATTCACATTTGCTTCGCCCATCATTTATACCTTATTTTGAGGTCTTCCATATTGGTAAGGCACGATCAGTTTATTACTTTATAATTACACATTTATATTATATTAGTACTGAGCTATGGGCTCACTCATATTTTTTCCTTTCCGCATGTAATCAGGAGAATTCGGGGAGTGAATGAATGCCACATGGAGTCTAGTTCAGCTATTCATTTGTTAAATAATTCGAAGAATATGTTTCACTCGACATTTGATTTAGACCTTGTTACTTTGTTTTTTGGCGTTTCAAACTTTATTCAGTTTTATATAATTTAAGACCTTTATTACCAGTATTTTGTATTATTTGTAATGGTTAATTTGTGTAACCTCTACTCTTTAGCGGGGTGTTACATTGACCTTGATTTTCGTCCTTGGATCGACTTAATGAAAACCTGTAAGAAAATGAATGCGATGAGGGTTTTCTCCCCCATCTGCCTCCGGTGTGAGAATCAGTAACACTATAAAATTGGGTAATCGTATAGAGAATGTATAATAATTTGAGCATTAGGGTTACTTCTACCGGTTTACCATGTATTTATAGTAGATGAATAAGGATCTAATTAGGGTTACAAAAACCCATTTTATTGTAGGAAAGAATTTGTATGGAATGAAACTCCTTATTAGATAGAAATCCTTTCTTGATGGTGATACCACCTCAAGGACGACCGAAATATATGGGACATGCTTGAGTAAATATGACCAGTCTCGAGGTCGGAGTAAGCTCTAGCTCAACCTATTTTCGAATATGTTTAGGATTGATTAAATGTATCCACTATCCAGGTTGGACTCGGGTCCAGGTTGGAATATATTCCAACCCAGTCCATTTGAGAGAAAGGTTGAACTGATCGAATGAGGCTCATTTTCAAATATCTTTGGCTAGCCCGGTGTGGCCCATATCACTAACGAGTCCCCAAATATTGTCGAGCCTTTGGGTCAGGAATATTGTAATTTCATGTGAAAATGCTATTTGGATACCCACTCAGGTTGGATACCTTCACAGCCTATGCTTTTTCTGTAACGCTATTGTTTAAGTTTGTTGATGTCCAGTCATACCTCCTTTATGCCTTGTTGTTCAGGTCAGACTGCTTTTTCGTTAGCATCAACTCATCTTTTTAGCTATGTGTTCAACTCAATCTTTTATTAATTATTATGTTTGGTCGGCCTTTTAATTTAAGACTGGTCCGAAGTATTTGTATTCATGGACTTTTATTTTTTGGCGAACTTGCGCTTAAGTCCAACTATTTTTCTAATTATGCTCAGGCTGGATTTTTTTTATTCGGATTGGACTTGCTCTGTCTGGACGCTTTAGCCTTATAGTAGCCTAAACCTCTATTGCACCCAGTCTGATTTATTTTTACTTTAGGCCCGTATTGAGCTACTACCACTACCCGGTGTCCTGGATGGGCTATTTTTCATTTTGCCTAAACGATGTATTTGTAAGGCTGAGGTTCAACTTTGAAACTTTTCAGCCTTATGATGTGATTGATAAGTGTTATAATAAAATAATTGATCTCGAGGGCTATTTGTTGAGATGTAGTGAGCTGAAACTGTAGAGCTAAACATTGATCTTATTAGTTTACGTTGAATATGCTATAGGCCAGAGCCATATTGATATGTTTCTTCTTCATAAAGTGACGTATCTGGGCTAGAGAAAATTTAAAGGAGGCTGGTGAATCACAATAGACTACACTAAAATGACTGAGATGTTTGACCGTATAATTTTAAACTCGAAAAACCTTCTGAGCAGAAATAATTGAGGGCGGAGACTGCCCATTCTTATAAATCCATGGTAAGTTGATATATAAATGGCTGAGGCAATCATATCATCATTGCGAGTTAATGGCTAGGGCTAGTAGCTCATGTTGGTAGTCCATGACCATGATGGAGAGAGTTAGCAAGTTGGCCTTTTTTATAATTAGGACCACAATTTTAATTTTTGAGCGTTTGTCATATTTTTTCACAGCCTCTAAACGTATAATTTTGCTTTTGTTCGAAGTCGGACTTTGTGCACTTTACATCATCTATATTGGTACCAGATTAATCACTCATTACTTAATCTATCCAAGCTTGCTTTCTTGTGCATATGCACTTTTAGTCCGGACTGGACCTGTGTATTTATATATATCACATTCTAGGATGCTATTATTCCGGACTGATGGGACATAACAATGGTATGTCCGAGCTGCCCAGATGAGTAGATATTCCAAACTGATTAAAGTGTGGCCATACTGACTCGTGTAAAAATTTGGTGGAGCTTGCCTTGTATAGATATGATCGTGCTGGGCTTATATTATCGAGCTGACTCATGATGTTTGTCATTATATAAATAATTGTTAAGTTGAAAAAGGTGAGTTGATCAGGCTTCAACTTAACTTGGATGCTTAGACTGAGTTGTCTTAATTATTAGAAGGCTGGTAGGGTAAATTATCTTTATCTTGTTATAACAGCAATGTTCTGAGCTAATAACTTCAATGGTCGAGTTACATTAATTATTGTCAGGTTGGTCATGGCAGATTACTCTTACCCCTTTAAGCGTGGAACTTTTGTATCACACTAGCAAGGTTTCCTAAGTTGTCTCTATATATGCTTTCCATTGTAGGGCTGCGCTATTTTACTTTCCTTTTATTTCAGGATGATGCACGAATATTTTAGGTATACCATAATTTGTGTCGCATTACATAACCGAACTAACTTATGTGTAGAAGTTGTTGAGCTTGCTTATCATTACCGAGTAGACTTGTAAAACTCTTAAGTTGATCAGTCTTAATCTTAACTTGGTTCTCTGCGAGTGGATTGCTCTCACCTCGTTAGGCTAGCAATTTTTCAACATATGAACTTCCATTTAATTTATATCAGACTGGTAGGAGTGGGTTGCACTCACCTCATTAGGCTGACGATTTTGGATCACACCAAAATAATATTGTAGAAGAGTGCTCAAGATATTTATGACCAACATGAAGTTTGTGGTTTGAGATGTTCACCATGTTTTCATTCCGATTTGGAAATAATTTAATAAAAACTTAACATGTCATATGATAACGACATTTATACCAGACTTGCCTATCTGGTAGTAGGGTCGTGTTGGCCATAATGAAGTTGTCTTATGTTAAGAACTTGTCAAGTATGGAGGGCTGACCAAACCTTGCTTAACCATGATTTTTTTATTGGCGTATATATATTGCCCCCGAGTGGTCGGGTTGTTTCCAATGAATATACCTAACCAATCAGTAAATCTTAGACTCTTCCATGAGAATTATGATATTTCGTGTAGCCTTTTCCAATCCTAAAAAATACTGAAGTAACATAAACCCATGACTGACAAAAGTTTCATATTAAAAGTAAAATGCTAAAAGTAAAGGCTGAAGAGTTACTTAGCTGCCAGTGTGTTACCTCCCAGCGTGGAATAAAATTACCTTACTGTTCACCTTCGGGTCATCTTTTTGTTTAACGCCTTTTCAGTTAGGTCATCTAGGTAATGCGGAGGCCATAATTTTTCTAGTTTTTTAGTTTTCAGTCCATCTTTTGATCTCTCTTAACACCATAGACCTTGATATATTCAGAGAGGTATATTTTTAATTTATTATGACCTTTTTCTGTACTATCTTTACCTTTATGATATTGGTAATGATATTGCATTGAGGCCGACCTTTTAATTTTTTATCAGTCGAATATCCTTACTTTCTAGCATGTACTCTTGTTTTTCCAACCTCACTCTCTTATTTTACCAGTCCATACATTTTTCTGTACCAGCTCATGCTTCTTTTTCTATTAGTCCCAACTTTTATTTTCCTCACCAGCACAAACTTTCTTAATAACAGTCTGGACTTTCTTTTCCTTATTAATCCAAATTTTTTCTTTATCAGCATGGACTTTTTTGTTAATTAGACCAAATTTTTTTCTCATCAACATTGACTTTTTCTTTATCAGCCTAACCTTTTCAAATCAATCCGAACTTTTTGTTCCTTATTAACCCAAATTTTTTCCTCATCAGCATGGACATTTTTCTTTATCAACATAAATTGTTTCCATATTAGCCAGGACTTTCTTTTCTTAACAGCCCAAACTTTTTCTCTTACCAACCTGGACTTTTTGTATTTTTTTAGCCCAAACCCTTTCTCTTACCAGCCTACACATCCTTTTATTTACCAGACAAATTTTTTTCCCTTATCAGTCTGGACTTTATATTCTTTACCAGCTCATATTTTTTTATTTACTAACCTGGATGTTTTTTTCTTTACTAGCCCAGACTTTTTTTATTTACCAGCCCGATCTTTCTTTTTCTTACCAGTCCAAACGTTTTTCACTTACCAGCTTGGACTTTTTTTCTTTATTAGCCCAAACTTCTTTTACATACCCGCCTATACTTTCTATTCTTTACCAGCCCATATTTTTTTTACTTATCGGCCTCGACTTTCTTTTCTTTACCAACCCAATTTTTTTTCTTACATTCTGGAGCTCGGAGCTTAACTTATCTCTTAACATTTTACTCTAGCTTCTTTATCTCATTCAACACCATGTACCTATGAGCATTCAGGGGGGTATAATATTTTTCAACCGGGCTCTGTTTCTAGGCATTACCACTCAAGTCATCAACTTCCTTTCTCCGGGGCGGAGATCTTTTTTTTAAGCCCTCTCTTTTTCCACTTCTCACCCCAGCCTCCTACGTGCAAGTTATATTTTCTGCCAGAGTGTACAAGTCATCCAGGGTGGTTGGGGCACGAAGTTGTAGAATAATTCCAAGAGTTTTTGAGTCATAGTGGGATCTAGTCTCCGGTACAATAATCTCACATCTTGACCTTTATCTAAATTTATAATGCCTATAAATTCTTGTTTATTTCGGGTTGCTTTTAGTTCTTGTTATCCGACCTGACTCCCAAATTCGGTAGGATTTGACATTCCTTATTATGTGGTCTTGACGAAATTTTTATTCAGTCTAAACCATCATGTGGAATATCCTAAGTTCTTTCTCATGTCAATGTCTTTCTTTTTAGCGGTGGATTGTCCTTCCTGGTAATTATCTGGGCTGGAGGTTTGTGATTCTTGATTGGTGGTAGAGTAATTATGAGCTCGTGCTCCAAAGGTTTACTAGTCTGGATAAGGCCTCTCCGTGTTCTAAAATGACTAATTTTATGGTTAACAAGATTTTTCATTTGTGTTAATGACTATATGAAGGAATTATGATTATCGGCAACGTGGACATTAGCGAGCATGATTCTGGAGTGTTGGCCATCAAATCGTAAATGATAGAACTTATTGTTGCTAAAAAAATCTCTATATGATTCCCACAGATGGCACCAACTGTTGATGGTGATTTTTATCATTGGATCGGCTCCATGAAAACCTGCAAGAGAACGAATGCGGGGAGGGTTTTCTCCCCGATCCGCCTCCAGTGTGAGAATCAGTAACGATATAAAAATTGAATAATCCTATAGGGAGTGTATAATAAATTAAGCATTAGGGTTACCTCTACCGGTTTACCATGTATTTATAGTGGAGGAATAAGGATCTGATTAGAGTTAGAAAACCCTCTTTATTGTAGGAAAGAATTTGTACGGAAGGAAACTCATTATTAGATAGAATTCCTTTCTTGGTGGTCATACCACCTTCAGGGCAACCGAAATATCGCGGACGTGCTTGAGCAAATATGACCAATCTCCGGGTTGGAATAAGCTCCAGCTCAGCCTATTTCTGAATGTTTTTTTTTATCTCTAGCAGATGTATTCAGGTTGGACTCGGGTCCAAGACAAAATATATTCTAGCATAGCCCACTTTGAGATAAAGATTAGGCTGATCCAATGAGGCTTATTTGAAATAATATTGGGCTGGCCCAATGTGGCCCATATCACTAATATATATATGTGTGTGTGTGTGTATGTTTGTATGTTATCTTTTTGTAAAACCTAAACTATATTTCCGCCGCGGGTCACAATCTAATTCTCATATCATAATCTATCACTGATCAACTACACAATTGAAAAATGGAAAAGTCTTCAAAATATAATAGTGTTTCAGCATCTAAATCTGGAGTAGGATTACCATATGCTCCAGTTAATTGGCCAAGCGACGGTGACATTTGGCGGTGGAGGACATGTGTTAGGATTTCACCTGACGGATATTACGTTGATCGGTATCTAATTGCTCCCATGAGGCTATGGGAGCGGCCAAAAAAAAGTTTGGCATTTCGAAGTAAAGTTTCAATTGACGATTACATAATGAGTGAATTCCCGGAGATGGATTGCAATGCATTTTGGAATTTATTTACATGGAAAATACCTAAAGATGTGAACCCTGAGATTAAAGGTAATTAACTAATTATTTGTCTCAAATTCATATTCATTTATGATTTTAAGATATTAGGTACAGATTATAGATTTATAGTTAAGATTTGACACTTATTGCCATTTTAAGTTTTTCCGATTTGCTAACATATTAAACATACATTATGACTTGTAGGAGAAACTAGCTCTTAATTAAAAGAAAAGACACATATATATATTTCATAATATGTCATTCTTTTTATGTCTTTTACTTTTTAAGTTTATTAATATTAATATATATATGTCTTGTCGAGTCGGTAGGGGGTCTTGTGGAAAAGATCCTCTCTATTCTTGTAATAGGGGGAAGGTTGTGTACTGATCCTTCTCAGATCCCATAAGAGGCTGTACAGACTTTGTTTAATTTAATTTGGTATACCATTCTCTGTATCTATTGCTTAATTTTGGTATTCTTGTTTTATGATTAAAATATGAATATTAGTACATCAAACTTTTAGAAATAAGCTGCATAACAAAATAAAATTGGAAGCGTATTATTATGTATTTTTTAAAATAATATTTATTAAGAAAGTAATTGAATGCGAACTTGTTTGTTTATGTTAAATATGTACTTTCTTTGTGTGTATCTGTATATGTATAAGAAGTTGTTTATCCTTGTAAGGTAATAAGTTTTTTTTAGTGTTAGTATTCCGGTAGTGTCCTAAATAAAATGTAAAATGATAAAATATTATTGTAAAATAAAGTATTATAACGAAAAAAGTTATAGTTAATTATAGTTAATTACGATACTATAATTCTATATTTCGTTGGTTTATTGTTTAATCGGGAATAATACAATAAGGCTTTTAAATGCAATTCCTAAAATTACATGTTAGAAAGTAGTTTGAGTATCGTGGACTTTTATTGTTATACATAATGTTAATAGCAAGACACTTCAGTGCTTTATCGCAAACTAAACATCACTCGGAAAGCGCATGCTAGAACAAATATTTAGCTCTTCTCTTGCAATTGTACATGTGCAGACTTCCTAATTCTTTAACTTATATACCATGTGAAGAACTTGTTCCTCTCCACCATAGGTGTCCTCGAGTCGACTAATATATATACACCACTACACAAAAATAATATAATGCCTATTTAAAAGTAAGTTTAAGTGGATAGATAAGTATTTATAAGATACTTTTCTCTCTAGCCAGCCTCTTATAAGTAGTATAAACATTTAAATAATTAAACTAATAATAAATTAGGAGGAAACAAAAAGTTTGCATCAATATTTTTTTCTTAAAAATTAACTTTGACTTCTTTTTCCATAATAATAACAAATAAACATCGATCACAACACCAACCAACCACTTTCACGGTTTCAATGTGCCAACGACAGTAAAGTTTAATTTATACAACTTTTTTGGATAAATAACAGAAAATTTCTCTTTTAGTTTTTCCTCTGCTCCCCACGAATGCTCTGCCAACCAATTCATCTTCTTTAAACACAACCTCTTCGTAAATATATATGTTTGTCCCGGAATCAAGATGAATTGTAGAAGGGGGGGTTGAATACAATTCACAGAATCTTTTCGAATTTATTAACTGTTATAAAGCT
>JAUEJK010042741.1:0-12506 GCA_032274865.1 Eryngium alpinum
CTTCCGAAACCAGCCTGTTGGATCTGTAGCCAGCAGAAACTCTTGATGCTAGAACCTTCCTGTCCCTTGATCACAGCAGCTTCCACACGAAGATTGGCTAACCCTAAGCACTACTCCTCATCATGGCATCCAACAGCCACTTTACAACACTCAAACTCACAAGATAATCAATATAAATCAATTACAACTCAACTAAAGATTATCTCTTCAATAACTATGAACAAATATATATCTATGAGCTTTGTTTTTTAGAGATAAATATAATCTGATTAGAACAAGAGTTGTATCAGTGTTGTTCTCCTTTTTTTCACACTTTGCAAAAACCGAAATCTTCATTTTTATACAAAATTAATACAACGGCTATGTAAAATCCATTCAAACCCATTCAAACCTTCAACGAGATTTTTCGAAGCACACATGTAGGAAGAAGACTCGGTGAAGAAGAATTAGAAAACTTGGTTTGAAAATATTTTGTCGTATATAAAACCAATTTTTCCGAATTATACTTATTTTTGAAAATAAGTTTCGGATAAAGCTCATACATATAATTATCCATAATTAGAGAAAAGATAACTTACAAGAAATTACTTTCCTAGTTATCTTCAAGTTCCTAAAAGATATCATAACTCCTCCTTGATTTTCTCCACGTATTTGAATATTTCCATCTTCTTTTTCTCTTCTTTTTCTGCCGAATATTGTCTGGACTTGGGCTTCGATTTTGTCTCATGGACTTGTAAATTCAGCTGCTATATTTCTCCAATAATACTTGAAAATCGAAGTCCAAATTTGCTCATTAGATATTGCAAGTATGAATCTGGACAAGCTTTACCAATGAACTTGGACACATATAGCAACAAGCTATATTTCGGCAGTTTAACAAAATAAACCTCCAAGCATATTATTTTAGCAAAAACAATTTTCAATAATAATATTTCATCATCTCCAATTATTTTATTTTCAATTTTGATTGTGTTTCGCGTATGCATCTCCTAAAAAGTTTGACTATCCTCCTGGAAACAAACGTATAGAGGTTTCTCTTCTATTAAGATTTCATTGAGCAAATGGTATTATTATTATTATTATTATTATTATTATAAGAAAATTAGCAAAATCTAGATTTATAGGTAGAAGGTTAATCAGATTATGACAAATATCTTAATTGTATTTTATAAAATTAGTATCATGAGCCATAAATACTAATAAACATACTTGGACAACATTATAAATTTTGAAAGATAGCTCTATACAGAGGAAGAAGGAACCTTCACTTTGCTTTAGAAAAGACAGACAATGAGGAGTGACTAGCACAATTAGCATTCATGCTAATTGCATACTCAGAGACACTGAAGATCTGTTATGTACATAATTAATTATTGTCCACACTGCCCTGTTTGTGTATGATTATAAACGTGTTTATAAGTGGTAAAAAAATAAGCACCCCTCACATTATTTTTTATTTTTCCACTTATAATCGTACACAAACACTATATGTGGGTCTTACTGAAATTAGTCTTTCTACTCTTTAGCCTAGACAATAGGAAATTATACAATGCTGCTGTGTGATATTTTTGTTCTTTATCTACCTTCTTTCTACTTGCTTCTAAGTAGCCAATTCTAACTTCCAACCTCATACACTGACTTTAGGTAGTTTTAGTTCTTTTAATAATTTGATATCACTATATCAGAACTTGGGCATTTGTACACTTTAAACTTCTTCATTTTCAGACATTACAAGTGACTGAGGAAGAAGGATCCCTTTGTTAGATAACTCAAGTCAAGAATCCAGATCAAATCAATCAGAAGGTATAAGTTCTTTTCTACATATACACAAAGTTCACATTTATGAGTATTTATTTGTAGGGATGTACAAAAGGTTAAAACCGGATTGGACCGGACCGGACCGAACTGAACCGAATACTAATTTATATATTTTTTGGACAGTGGACCGGACCGAATATATTCGGTATTTGGATCGGACCGGACCGGAATCGACCGATACGGACCGAATAGTATGATAAATCCAAAATTAAGAATAATTATAAAAAATTATTAATAATTTAAATAAATTTAATTAATTAATAAATAATAAATTTAATACTTTTAATAGAAAAATAATAAAAAATATATTTTAATAATTAAATTTAAGGTTTTAAAATACGTATTTAGAAGAAAAATTGCGAAATCTTCAATATTTTAAGTAAAGTATTAGTTTTTTATTAATAAATTTATAATAATATATATAATTTAAATAATTTTATATAGAATTATAATTAATCGATCTGGACCGATTATTTTTAAATTTTGGATCGGATCGGACCGAATATAAAATATTAAAAATTATAGGACCGAGGACCGGACCGGATATATTCGGTCCAGTCCGATCCTTGACCGATAGGTCCGGTCCGGGTCATTTTATCGGTCTGGACCGACCGGTGTGCAACCCTATTTGTTTATGTTAATACAAATTTGGTTGTGTTTGTGAGTACACACGTATGTGTGTGTGTGTGTGACAGTTGGGTGTCTATTTTTATTAGTTTTTCGTTTTGTTGGAGTAGTTCACACTGTCTAAGCACTTTAATTTTGATATGAGATCAGAAACATTAAGTTCACTAATTATGTTGTTGGTTTACGTTGCTGCTTGGCAGATCTAAATTTGCCACTTATAAGTACTTATTGCCACTTCTAAGTGGCAAATTTACAGTTACTAAACGCCCCCTATATGTTGCTGATATGGATTTGATGTCTATGTTTTGTCAATATGTCTCAGTGAACTCATAGTTTCAATATGTCTTTGAAGGAGATGTTATACTCTAATGCAAAGTTTAGCGTAACAAGTAAATTACGTTATTATAATGATCACTGGTTAAATCAGATTCACTAAAACATATGCAAAACACAGTTAGACTAATAGTATAAGTGATGGGAGGAGGTTACATTGTTATTCTCAGCATTTGGTCAGAAAAGCTAGAGGAACTATCTGTAAGTTCCGAACAAATGAATTTCATATGACTATGATATAGAAGACAACTACATGTCTTGAAAATTTACACAGGAAGCATCACTTTATAAGACAAGCTTAAATGACTATTAATGCACACCCATGTGAGCAAAGTTGGTTCTAAGTAATTTGAGACGATATGGAAGTATCTCTATAAACTTACGCTTGAATGTCTTGAATAAATTTTATATCCCAACGTCTCTTGAATGTCTTAAATGACTATTAATGCACACCCATCTTGGAGGTATCCTAAGATGGCAGATTATTTAGAAGTTGTGAAAGGGCTCCAAGTGCAGTTTAAGTCCTTTGGCATCCAGCAAATCACAAGGAAGCAAAACGTACAAGCTGATGCCTTAGCCGGCTTAGGGGAAGTCTTACGTAACATGGACGTGTCCACTATACCTATTGTTCATGTTCTAAGTACAGCCATTAACAGTGAAAAATCACTACAGTCGTCTGTACTAGCCACACATGACAACGATCTGGGCGACTCTACGCAGTCGACCGGCTGGACAAGATAATACATTGATTTCTTATCCAACAACATTCAACCTACTGATCCTGCAGAGGCAAGAGCACTTAGAATGAAGGCATCAAGATATCTGATTGTAGATGATGTGTTATTTAGGAGGTCGGCCGCAGGTCCACTGCAGAGGTGCTTAGAAAAGGATACAGCTGTGAAAGTTTTACATGACATACACGAAGGCGACTGTGGGAATCATACTAACGCAAGAAGTCTGGAAAATAAAGTCTTGCGGACAGGTTACGTTTGGCCAACTCTAAGGCAGGATGCCTTTGATTATGTGAAAAAATGTGACGCCTGCCAAAGGTTTGCACCTATTTCTTATCAGCCGTCTGAATATTTACACCCGACGGTGACTGCTTGGCCTTTCATGAAATGGGGGATGGACATAGTTGGTGAGATGCCACCTGCACCTGGCCAAAAGGTATTCTTTCTTACCTTGACAGATTACTTTTCAAAGTGGATAAAAGCGGAGTCGTACAGACGTGTGACGAATGTGGAAGTGATTTCCTTCTTGAAACTTAACATCATCCCCAAGTGTGGGGTCCCATCTAAGATTGTGTGTAATAACGGTTCCCAGTTTATAAGTGAGAAGACTGAATCTTTCTGTCGTCAGTGTAACATCAACTTGATTAAGTCGACACCTCGTTACCCCAAGGCAAATGGACAGGCGGAGTCGAGCAACAAAATTATTATCAACAATCTTAAGAAGAAGTTGAGCGCCTACAAGGGAAGATGGGCTGAAGAGTTACCTTGGGTATTGTGGGCTGACAGGACGACTCCAAAGACGGCTACAAGGCAAATGCCTTTTTCTTTGGTGTATGGGGCAGAAGCCGTCTTGCCAACTGAAGTTATGGTGCCGACTGCACGTTATGGCTTTCTGACGACTGACAGGAACAAGAATGAGTTGGCATATGATTTGGATACAGTTGACGAATTGAGGGACATGACAAAGATAAGGATGGCCACCTATTAACAAGGCATGACGATGAGTTACAATAAGCATGTACGACCCAGAAGCTTCCAGGTAGGGGACCTTGTGTTAAGGAAAGTATTTCAAAACAGAGCTGACCTTAATGCAGGAAAATTTGGAGCTACATGGGAAGGTCCTTACTTAATTGACGCAGTCGTCGGATAAGAGGTATACCGACTGCAGACACTTGACGGACGCATGATACCATGGAGTTGGAATGCAATCCATCTTAAGGCATACCACGCGTAAACTTTCACTACTTAATCTTGGTACTTTACTTCTATGCTTAGAATAATTGGACATGACAGTACACCTGCTACATAGGTGGGGACTTTTTATTGTAGTTTTGACATGTCAATTGTGTTTCTTAACAATTATTCTTCAATTAATAAAACGCGTGGATGAATTATGCCTTCATATATGTTGTCAACTCTGTTATTGTGGCACACTTGTTTCATACACAATTCTGTTTGTTTCATACACAATTCTGTTTCCTACAATTAATACAGTCATTAATAATATTTCAAATAAACTGTCAACTGTATACCTGAACGTTTAACATGTCAACTGCACTCACTCAGCAACTCAAACATTATAACACTTATATATTTTGAGTTAATTATCATTATACGTCACAATTTAACTTGACATTAAAAATACAATGACATTGTCTGAATTGTATATATATGCATGACCAGTTCCATAACTGTGATTTTTGAACAGTTAGAATTCATACATATACTTAACAGAATAATTCGACATGTGTGATTATAACATAAGTACAGGTGACAGTTGACATACATTTCAAATAAGAATACATGTCTTTATTATAATCATGTATACATCATGTGTAAGTCCATGACTCTACGCTAGTAACAAGTGCTAAGCTCCATAATGGCAACAACGGGGGACGCCTCTATAAGTTGTCCAATTATAATACGAAGTCCGTCCAATTTATTTATAGAGCTCTACCGACAAAAAATACAATACACCGGGTAAGTGCAACAAGATGGCAAAACATAAATCAAACCAACAACATACAACTACAGTTGGTAACCTTTGCACTTATACCAATAATGCGCGCACCAATTTAACGAAATCGTATGCATACGTGCTTCCAAAGCGGAACGACATCCACTCGCGCGCCCAACGGTTCCAAACCTTACATTTGTGCAAATAATACTAGCCTAATGAAGTGGACATTAGCACAAAAATGATATACGACATAAACATTATCACATGACGAAACATATGTTATTTGCACACGAATGTATAAAGTCGCAAACAGCCACCAGGGGCAACATAAGAACTCCCCGTTCATTGAACGAAACAGGAGTGCAGAATCCAACAAAACAAGAGTCTGAATGCATAAAACAAGTCTAAAATTAAGGCTCCTCAGCAGCCCAATTATTCAAGAGATAAACACATAACATGGCTAAAAAGATGGAACAACAAACCCGTCTTAGTCAACTAGCAGGAGGCTGCCCTTCACCGTCACCATCTCCATTGCCATCGTCAGATACGACGTCGTCTGCTAAGGTCTCATCTTCACCAGCAGTACCTTGGACCCTGCTTCCACTAGGCAAGTCAGCTGCATGCTTGATGTCATAGTCGACGGTATCATCCTCAAGATTGTATGAGGTGTTCGGGTACAACTTATTGTAGTAGGCAATACAATATTCCAGATCCTAGTTCTTCGACTCACCTTTCTGATGTTCGACCATCATACAAAGTCTCTCCCACATGACTTGTCTTTTAGCCTCCTTTTCGGTGCGTTCCACCAACTCATCATTGCATTTATCCACACTCTTAGCATACATATCGTACTCCACCAAAGCAGTATTCCTTTCAAGCAACGCGTTATCACGTTCCACTTTCAGCTAAGTGCACTTGAGGCGTAGCCTAGCTACCTCAGTTTCCAACTCCTCATTACGTAAAAGGAAAACTCTGGCTTGGGCAGCCACCATCAGGTTAGCCTGGAAAGCCTACACAAATGTTCAAAATGATTAGTGAGTTGAATAAGTGTGGCAATTTGTATGTAAACAATTTATCTTACATGAAACGCATGTCTGGTGGCATGTGCGTTAATTCGATCAAGCTCCATATGGCCATACCCCTGGACTGCCTCAGGCATCAGTAAGTTGGGCAATTCTGAGGTAAAAGCCAATAGGCGAGCATGTGGATTGTAGTCGGGAATCGGTGGAGGAACTCTGGGAATCTTGGGAGCGGGAGGAATCTCGGGCTCGACTCTAAGCTTCATAATTGAGGGGGCAGAGGAGGTAGTTCCTGCCGCACCCTTGGTGGAGTCAGTGGCGCCAGGTTTGGTGTCTTTTTTGGGAAACAACTCCTTCCCGGAGATCTGGAACTTTGGTTCCTTGGGTTCTGCATAACAACATTAAGAGGACAGTCAACAAAAAGCATTGTGGGGGGACACGTAAGCACAAACTCAGGAAAAGGGCATATACCAAATTTCCTTTTCACAGTCGGAGAAACAAGGGCAACATCACTAGAGGCATGCATCAATTTTTCCTTTGGGTTAAGTCTGGATTTCGGCTTAGTTTTGGTTCCAGCAGTGGCAGGAGCGTTTGGAGCACTAGTGACCTGTTGCTCAGTCTTGCCATCATCCTCTCATCTGATTCGGCTTCTGCGACATCGACATGCAACGGGTTAAGAGAATCACCTCCTTCCTTCAGACCAGACATGGATTTTTTCCCAGCAGCTTTGGAGATAGTCTTCACAGTATTACTCCGAATTCGGTAAACTTCACTACTCTCTTTCTTGACTTCGGACTTGGCATGTTTCTTCATGAACTCTTCCACGTTAACGAGGGAACAATTAAGGATGTCACGTCCTGTGCAGTTTGGGAAAATCCTGTCATCGGGCTTGAGAGCATAGATCTTGTCAGCCACGATTTTTCCCACTCCATCTTATTGTTGGTCCTCAATCCCACCAGCTGAAACTCATTCGCGAAACATGAAATTAGCTCACCATGTCGAATGTATAAAATATAAAACAATGTATGTGACGCTAACACAGTTAAGCAAATGATAACACCGAAATTGCTAATCAAAGGGTTATAATTCTTGACACATGTGAACTCCCCACATGATACAAAAATGAGCTAATTTGACAAGTAAAGTATGACAACTGTTGGCCCCCATCTCAAACAAAGCAAATAACAAAAACTAAAAAACAATGCCTCAGGTGGTGGACCATACAAGCTTAACCCAGTTTGCAATTGGGGCCAAACACACAAACATTGCTGTCTCGGCAAACGGGAACAAACAATATGAAGCCCCACAAGACTATTGTCTACAAATCAACGCTGAGCAACTCTAATTAACATGCATATACGGCAAATCAAAATATTCTATTTGTGCACATGGGATTTGAATAAAGGAAAGGGCATAAAATCTTACTTGGAGTCCATTGATAGAACAAATATTTTGTGTGTTCTTCAGCCCCCAGACTTGATTTTTCACCGAAGAAGTACTCACCTCTCCAGCCTCTGTCATGGACTTCGGTGATATTCCATATCAGAGCCTCTCTCTTCTTCCTAACGATCAAGGTAATCCTAGCCTCGTAGAATCGCT
Organism: Eryngium alpinum; assembly: GCA_032274865.1. NCBI lineage: Eukaryota > Viridiplantae > Streptophyta > Magnoliopsida > Apiales > Apiaceae > Eryngium > Eryngium alpinum. Next base: position 8,088 of record JAUEJK010042741.1, read on the forward strand.
TAGTGGTGTAGAGGTAGCACAATGTGTGAATGTCAATTCCAAGATGGAATTTTTCCTCAATTGCATCGAGCGAAGTCAGAACTCTCCAAACACTTGGCATCAGCTGCGAAGGAGATGCTTTGTTGGTGGTCAAGAAGGCCTGTGCTAGGACCACGAGTAAGCCATGCCGATGTCAAAGGGGTGGTAAATGAAGCAGATCCAGCCTTTCCTGTACCAAACAGGTTCGACCTCCTCCGGTGGAATCACTAAGTTGGGAGCTGGATCTTTGTGCATTATCTCTTTTACCTTCTTCAATTTCTCACTTGTCATTGTGTTTCCGTCGTAATCCTTTTGTGTGAGCACATGCACTGGTGTCCACTCGACACCAGTTTGCACAACATTCTTCACAATATTCTTGGAAGCCATTGAAGTTGGGGTTTGGAGAAATTGGTGAGCAAAATATCAGAAGAGGAGTAAGAGTAATAAAGTATGAGAAATCAGATTTTAAGCTTGTCTATAACCCTAGAAATTGGGGATAGGATAGAGTTGTGGAGAGAGAACGAATGGAGATGTGGGTTTTGAAATTTAAATGTGGATAATTATTGGGGGAGATGATGAGTGGTGTAAGTTTAAGTAGCACGGTTCACGAAGAATTACATTGGGTGTTGGACTCTCCCAATGTAATTAGGGGCAAATGTTGGTGGTGAATTTTCACTAAGTCACAATTTGTATTGACAACTGTAGAATGTATTGTCGACTGTGAATTATACTGACGATTGTGCAGGTTACCTGAGCTAAGGTGGAGACTGGAGCTGACATACACACGACAGTGAGGGCAAGTGTGAAGAAGCCATGAAGACTTAGTCCATTATTGACCAAGTCAAAGGTGCCTTGAAAGTATGAGTTTTGGTTACTAGGAGCTGAAGTCGACAGTGCAAATTACTGAGTAATTGTTTGACCCGGTCAACTAGCCGAAAAAAAGGGGAAGAAGGAGTCTCATGAAGTTGGAATTGGTTATCTACGCGGGTCACTTTATTTTTCTTGAGCGAAATACAAGGAATAAGCCTGGAGAATAGTTGGGAACGTGAGGATTACAACAACAACTACATATTTGAAGTATACATGCACACTTTTACATTTTTACATTATCCAATTGCAGTCTGTGGAGGCTGAACATACTTTGTATTTTTTCTTTGTGCTCTTGGGCCTGTTTTGTACTCAATTGTTGTGGTTTAGTGCTTGGTTGGTAGGGTTCAATCCCCTCCCGCGGTTTTTTCCCATCATTTGGGTTTTCCGCGTCATCAAATCGTTGGTGTTCTTGGTGTTTTCGTTCTTGTTCTTTACTTTTCTGCAGTTGTCCATTCATTTACATTACAAAACTTTGATTTTTTTGTTTATAACATAAAATTGAAAAGGCTTAGTTATAACCCTACAAAATTTTGCCAAAACACCTAACATTGAAGACGATACTCACGTAAATCACTAATGCACATAGAATGGTGTCAAGGGTTCACAAAATGGTACTTTGGACGAATGTTGCAAAAGAAAGTGATAATATGGACATTTTTTCTCAAGAGAAGCCCCGCACAGTCATACAATATTATTATAAAGATATACGATGAATGAGGATGTCTGAAACTCCGATGCACTTTTGGCGTAAGAATTCGAAAGAACGAGCTACATCATCACTACCAGCACCAAAACAAACAGAATAAAAATATAAACTTTAAAGAATATAAAAGAATAGGAGAAATTTCTCTCGCAAGTGTTCAGTTGGACATGACCCTTTTATTTTGAATGTCAGATTCACAAAGAAATGTTCTCTTTAAATCTCTCTTCAAAATCAATTTCACATTGCTATTCACAACCTATGCAGCTATACACGTGTTACAGAAGCTATTCGGTGAAGCAGTGCTATAAATAAAAAATGAGTATAACCAAGGTAAAATGAGACTATACTATACACAATGTGTTTGTGTATGAGAGAACACTAACAATTCTCCATCGAACCCCTTGTCAATTCAACTCTAATGCTAAGCTAATCGCATGAAAGCTCACTCTTAATCTGCCAACACTGCGTTGTAACATCTATGCCAAGAAAGCTTGTTCTTAAACTGCTTATCCTGTGTTGCATCATCTACGTTGATTGCATGAAGCTTGGTCTTAATCCGCTAACACTGTTAATGTGTTGTATCATCACTTGCGCACCTTAACTGAATGAGTGGTTGCATAATACGTTCCAACAGTTTTATCAAACAAATTCTTGAAGAATACCCTCTTAAGTTTAAAGCAAAGCAGCTAGCATGGCCCCAGGATCCGATTGATCTATTGATGTATTTGATGGTGCAACTTGTTGGGGGGAAGGTTGAGGTGCATGGGAAGGTGATGGGAGTACAACTAGTTTTTCTTTGATAAATTCCTTCAATCTGTTGACGTACATAGTCAGATATGTACCAAGATGTGACTTGTAACATAAACGATAAGTATAACTTCAGATGTAGTATACATACTCGTATGTTAGTGCAGGGTCCCCTGTGGCAACTGTCAGCCGCATCTGTGTTCTATCAGCCGGATCTGTCTCGATTCTTACCTGTGAATGTGCCCCCCATAAAGAAATTAAGAAAGAGTTACTGGACAGAAGCCATAAGAAGCATATGTTAAAGACGAATATATTTGGTAATTTTATAATCTATATAATTGCTTTAATCAATAAGCTTTAAGTAGGAATGTAGTCGACTGACGAGGAGCAAAATCAGTTGATCTGCAGTTAAAAACACGCTAAAACCAAAAATGATAATAACGGTATATTAGTAACAGGCTTCTACTCCTTTTATATTAGGCTAATCGTCAGGCAAACAAGGAAGTTATTGGTGAATCAGTTTACCATAGAGTCGAGAATAGAGCATTATAGATCTTTTTCCATGAGAAAGAAATAGGACCAGAATATAGCACAGTTTTAACTGTGACATATGCGCTATAAGGCTTCTACAGGACCGTCTCGTGATAAAATTAGGTGAGCTCGAGCTTCATTTTCAATTTGCAGTTTATCTAACTTATTAAAGAGCTGGAGGAATTTACTCACTAAAGTTTTACACATCTAAGGAGCATAATAGCACCCAAGCATATTATAAGTCAGGAAAGTAACTCTACCCCGTATACCTATATTTTAAAGGATGACAATCAACTGTTCTACAATAAGAAAGCTTTGATTGAGTGTCCTAAAGAGCGTTACTAAATTTTAAAAAGAAGAGGTATAACTTTGAATCTGAAGTGCTTCACTATATATACAAAGAATGTCCACTACATAACATCTTATGAATGGAAAATGTGATCTTACCAAGCTTAGCATGGCTCTTGTACTTTCTGAGTAGAAAGTTGTGCTGGCAACCAAATTATTCGTATTTGGATCCTGAACACGAGCAGAAGATAAATTTGTCTTACATACATTAGAGGAATTATCACTTAATTTTAGGAAATTTATGATGCACATTACAATATTTGAGAAACATACCAGTCCTGGACAAACCATCAAATGGAAACTGTTCAACAAATTTGCCATTTCCATTAGAGGCATTGGTCTTACACCTCTGACCTGTTCAAATTGATAGAGAATATGGTCATACAGATACTCCTTGAGACTAAACAAACATATGGAAATGTATTTATTAAAGGTTAAGTACATCAAACCCTAGAACATAGCAAAATATTACTATGAATAAGCCAAAGCTTATTGAATTATACCAATATTTATCCTTACACCATGTATCTCCTATTCCAAGATAACATATATTTTTCCACCAACTATTACTTTGTATTATGAGCTTTAGGCCTTTCCTCAGAATCATACTTTTCAAAGCAAGTACTCATCAAGCACCACGAAAGATACCACGACTTAGCTGGCACTGAGTTGACTGCGAGACACAGGATTGGCCCGATGCAACACCCAAATAAAGCTCTAGTGTCTTTCTCCATAATCAATATTTACCGAGCAATAAATGGAAATAAAAACATAATGGATGTATGATGCACAGTTGCTGGCCTAATTGAATGGCAAGTAAAAGAGGTAGAATTAATGTTGTGTAGAAACCATTCACCCAATACCTTAAAAGTGTTGGGTTAGGCCACTACATGGATCATATATTAGTAGCACACCCCCTCACGCGAAAGCCCACAAAGCGGTAAAGATTGTATAACCAACAAAAATCCCATTACACAAATAACCACACAACAAAAGCAAAATATCAAATTGAGAATATAGGGGTAGGAGGACTCAAACTCTGGACCTCTCTTAAACATAGCTCCGATACCATGTAAAAGAAAATAAGAAACTGTTTTACGCAAAACCTTAGGTGTCAGTAGGCATTAAATGGATCATATATCATTAACATGTTGGTTTCGAGATGAATAAATAACGAAGATAGCTTGACAAGATGATTTGCC
>JAUEJK010042845.1:0-12505 GCA_032274865.1 Eryngium alpinum
AGCGAGTGTTTCAGGGTGTTTCTCGGTCCCCTTCGGTGGTGTTCACTCTTGCTCGGGACATGGTCAGAGATAGGTTGATTACTTGTAGGATTAGAGCAATCCATACTATTGTTATCCGACGCATTTGGAAAATAGCTTGGTAGTGTTTTATTTTAGCTCTTTTTTGTTGGTGGTGGCTAGGGGTTTCATGTCCTAGTTCATCTGGTAGCTCCTTCGGGTTGCATTGTTCTTTATTTATTTTTTATGAAATTGACCTTTACCCAAAAAAAAGGAGTGGTAGGAGGATCAACAGGAAAATCGATCGAAGAATAATCAATTGGAAGATTAGTGTCACCAAGCAGAGAAGATCTTTTTCGTCTAAGAGCCCTCTTTGACTCATGGTCACGAGGGTTGCCAGCACGATCTTTCCTTTTCTGGAGCAAGGATTTGGCTAAACCAGTAGCTGTGAGCAAAAATAAAGGGTTAGATGGAGTTTAAATATAAGTTAAAGATAGCAAGGAGAAGAAAGATACAAGTAATAGCAACGCGGGATAGTTGACTCAGGCCAAGGGAATGATAGGTCTCTTCCCAAAGGATGGACATGTAATGAACCGAAGAGCCGTCTTCCTGAAGCGATTTCACCACCTCTTCTTCCTCATCGGTAAGCTGTAGATGTTTGACTAGTATCTAATGGGCAGTTCCGAATTCGGTGCGAAAAAAGAGTTTCCCAGCTTCGCGTCTTCCACCAGACAAAGAAATATCCACTTTTCCATCCTGTGATGGAATCCGACATAGTAGCGGTCGAGAAAATGAGGTTTGTCTTGCCCCGATGTTGAATGGTGACCCATCCTTCGTGAGGAGTGGGGCAATTCTTGAACCTGAATATCTTCCTGAATACCAAAGGCTCGATGTTTTTTGTTTTACATCCTCCAAGAAAAGTATGGATGGTCTTGTAACCATTGGGATGGAGCTGAGCTAGACAAATCCTCGCCTCTGCGAGAATACGGACAATGAAGGAGTTGGGAGGCACCCTCAGCCCAGAAATGAGAGATTCCTTGAAGATGCTGAGATGTCCATTCCAGGAGTACGGACAGTCAGAGGCCGTAGGAAGGATTGCTTCGTAATCCCCTTTGATATTAAAAGCAAGAGCGAGATGCTCAATTTCTTCAAAAGAAAGTGAGCTAGGGTGACCATGGGCGTCTAGGTGAATGTTGCTGGGGAAATCAAGGTGACGTTCTGCCAGCAGCTCTTGAAGAGACATTCAGGAAGAAAGGATTGATGATGATTGAGAAGAAGCCATTGAGAGAGAAGATGCTTAAGGTGTAATAGATGAAGATTTTGATGAAAGTGAGAATGGAAGAGATATGAGGCCTCCTTTTATAGAAAAAGGAAGGGGACTTCGAGGGTCACAATGATATCGAGAATTTTTCGGGGTATCATAAAACTTTGTAATAACAAAATGTTAAGAAGACCTAAGGTAACTTACTCAGGGCACAATTATGAAAAGAGAGAAGAAAACAAACTGTCATTTGGTTGATCTGATCAAGAAAATACTCAGGAGGTGTAAATACCATTTCCTTGGCATGAAACGCCTCGAGAAGTGCTGGTATACTTAACAATAACGCCGAAAGAGCGAAAATGAGAATATAGGGGGCAAATGTAGTAGGCCCAAAAATAGGGTCTGAATTACTAAAGCCCAAAAAGGCAGGATTCGGATCCGGAAAGAATAAAACTCGAGTTAAATAGAGCCCAATACGACGAAGCCCAAAGAGGAGGACTCAAATAAGTAGGTGCAGAAACCCTAGAACAAAGGGATAAATAAATCTGAATAAGGAAGTGAATCCTAAAGGTAAATTAAGTAATGATTCCTAATAAAGATAGAAAACCCTAGGGGTGGCGAGAAAGAAGAGATAAAGTAAAGATAATTACAATCTAAATAGGATTCTAATTCCAATTAGAGATTTAAAAACCTAATTCACGCGTATATAAAGGGGATTAATTCTCATAATCAGGTACGTTCCAACTCACAGATTATACGCAAATTACTCCGTTACTTATTCTTGCACCCGAGTCCTCCTGGTGGGAGCACCCCTACCGATTTTTGCAGGTTTTCCGGCGGTCGTTCGAGGAGATTGTCTACGAAGCTTCTAGTAATCAGGTAACCTACTTTTCCGATCCATAACACTATACATCATCGAATTCTAAGTACATGAATATTCCTTACATAATTTCTCTGTGAAAATGGTGAAATTTAAGGCGAAATTCATCGGGACATCTATTGTTGGTTATGATTTTAAGAAAAATAATATATTTGCTAGTTTGAGTCTGGAGGAATGTCCTAAGGAGCTACAGTTAATGAATCTCATCAATTTAAAAAATGGGCATCTGTTTATAGTCAATCCAACTATATCCAATGATGTGGTATGCCAGATATTGGACACTGTAGAGACCATCTGTGAAAATGGAAGCGGTTCTATAAATTTTAAATTTCTAATACTTTGGTTAAACTGCTATCAACAAAACTTTTCTTTTCCTAAAGTGTTAAACTCCCCATCTGTTAAACACAATAAATCACAAAAGATTTGTAGAGGGAGGGTAAATACAAATCTTATACAACTTTTTTTACTTTTTAACTTAACACGACTGATTTGATAAAGAAAATGATGAACAAAAAAAATTAATAAACATAAATCAGAAGTATAATATAATAGAGTAATTATCAAAGCTTTAATTGCATTAAAACTTTGAAAGGTTTTCTAGGATAAGCAAGAATGCTTTCCTAGCTACAAATCTGCAGAGTTATGCAGCTTCAAATTACAAAGCAAGCTTCAAACAAACTCTCTAAATTTCATTGATCTAGAGCTACAAATATTGCTAAGTAATTCTCTATCTCCATCTCTCTCTTTTTGTATAGTGAATACAGAATACAAAAATGGCTATTTATACAAAGAAGAATGAGATTCAGCATATCCCCTTATGGTGTGGACCACTTGGATTATCACCGTATACCATGGACTACTTTGATGTTGACAGACTGCACTCTTACTCTTCTTTCCTCTTTTGGCTAAACAATGTAGTGCCACCTGTATCCTGGACCACCGAATCCCTTCAAAATTCTGAACATTTTCTTAATAAAATTGAGGTTTCCTTTCCAAGCAAAAAGACACTAGTAATGATTTGATCTTTGGTAATCTTCCCCAGATGTTTGGCTTCTATCCCCATATGGTGGTTTCTTTCCCCTGATGAAATATGTCCGTTTGGGGATAAATCTTCATATCCCCTTGTGGCTTCCGAACTTGGATTCTTTGTCCCCTGATGTTGTAGCAAGCTTTCTAGATGATTCTTCTTGATAACCAGATGACTAACTAGCTCTGAAAAGACTTATTCTAGCATTCCAATTATAACTTGACACTTGTATACTATTGAGTTTACGGGTCTTTATTACAATATGTGTTCTTCTAAACTATACATGTATGAACACTTATTTGAATGCTATTACTTGCACATCATCATCAGTTACATATAAAATAGACTCAACAAATTCCCCCAATTTATGAGTAACCAATTTGGTAATCATAAATTCAGGTTTGGCCCTGATGATGATGTCAAAACTAAAAATAATATAAAATGAAAGCTAACTGCTATACCGAATGAAAGAGCAAAGTTTTACAAGAGTAACGAGATAAGAAAATGTGTATTACCACTTAGATCGTTTGAGAAGTGGAAGTCAATATTGATCCTGTCCCATTGTAGTTTTATCATTTAGATGCCTATTCTCAAGCACTGACACAATCCCAGCAGTACTTTCCTTTCCTTCTTTGATTAACGACACTTCCTTTGCAAGAGCTTTCATGAACACTGCAACATTCATTTTCTTGCAGTCTTAAGAGTTTTAATCACTTTTTTAAACCTTGGCACATCATTAGTGCATAACTCAGACTATGAAAACTTCTCAGCTACTCCATCCTTGTTGAGATATTCAACAGTATTTGATTCTGGAATATACCTTGCCAGCTCAGTCTGTGATTTACTTACTGAAGCAAACTTTAACATTTGCTTAGCTGAAGCTTCAATCTCCACTTATCTTTCTTCCTTTAGCAATTTCTTGAGAAAAAAAATTTCTAAATCTGATTACCCCTTCATTTTTCAAACTAATGCTTTGCTTAACATTATGCTTCATATCAGTAAGGGGAAGATTTTGTACCTCATTAATATGAACCATTTGTTCTTCTCCAAAAGCATCTCTGTAGTAGAGCTTCTTCCCAAGTCCATGAACAACTCCAACTTTGTCATTAGCCTGATCTCTCAGTTGTTTGAGATCTTCAATCAACCCAGTTCCAAGAGCATTACTTTTTACCTTTTCAATAGCTCTACTTAGTTGATATCCATCCATGGTCTCAAACATGCTAAAGTTGATTCCTCTTCCATAGTCCTTTGGGTTTCTAGGTACAAGAAAGATAAATTTTTTGTTGTCCTTAACTCTAACTGAGAACTCCTCTATTGAGTTGATGAACTTCTCAAACTTTAAGTTGTCTAGAGAGAGCTTCTCAATCATTGTCACTATTGAGTTGATGAACTTCTCAAATTTTGAATTATCTAAAGAGAGCTTCTTAATCATTGTCAGGGGTCTTTCTTTTTTCCTTTAGCTTCTCACTTTCATTGCCTTTCCCCTGACCACTAGAAGATTGCTTTGATGCAGGCTGAGATTTATTGATGTGAGTTGTTGAACCCTGAGCAAAAGAAGATTTTCTTGAACCTGAAGAAGGAGGAGGAGGTGGTTGATTGCTTGAAGGCTTGATTGACTCCTTGTAAGCATCAGTGTATTTCATCACAACTCCCTTCTCCTTCTTTTTATACACAACAGTGTCCTTTGCAATCCCTTTTTCCTTATCACTCTTCTTGGGATCATCTTATTCAGCAACTTTCTTTTCTTCTTCATTGTCAGCATCAGGAACCAGCTTTTTGATATGCTGCAACTATTCAGCAGTACTCTTACAGATTTCTTTTAGCATGGCTTGCTAAGCTACAATCATCTCAGCCACTTTCTTCATTTCAGCTTTCTTTCTTCCCTCTTGAACAATAATCAATTGAAGCTCAGTTTTCTTTGTAATCCTCTTTCTGCCTCCTTTCTTCTTGGCAGACTTTTCTTCTCCAAGATCCTCAACTGATATCTTAGCAATTAACTCTTCATTTTTCTTTTGGAGGTATTCTTCATTCTCCATCAATGACATTTTGCACATTTTCTAATACTCCAATAATCTCAGCCTTTTCTTCATCAATTAGTTCACCCAATACAAAATCTCCAGAAGCTATTTGTCTAGATCTTAATGAATCTATCTTTATACCAGATGAACTAGAGCTGTGAGTAATTTTTCCATCATCATCTACTTTTGTGGTTGACATGATTTGAGATTGAGTAGGAATTAAAGCTGCAACATTGCCATAGCTACTCATACTTGCAGTTCTTTGAAGAGATTGAGGAGCCATTAGAACCTTTTCACTCTCCCCTTGTTGACAGCAGTATCGGGGGAGGAGAGGGAGGAGGGAATAAAAGATACTCCTTTAGAGATCTTAGGTTGTTCTTATTGAAAATTCATCCAACCTATCTTTCAGCACATCAATAACCTCAGTTGTATTGGCAATTGCCTTTTTCAAAGTCCCTATAGCCATCTTATTCATCATAGTTTTATGCAACCCCTTCATTAACTCTTTCACATGATTTTTTATCTTATGATGCATGATATGACATGTCTTTGCCATGAATAACTGTGACTTCACAATAAGCTGGTGGCTTGGATTTGTAGAAGATTTTAACTCCTTCTCAAAGACTGTAGCTAGATCATAAAAATCTGTAGCTTTGATGGAATCTAGCTCTGAGAAGGGAGTTTTCTTGGCCTTAGACACTTTATTACCTTTCTTCTTGTAGCTGATTATTTTCTTTGAAGGACTAAGAGCTTTATTATTTGGATTTTGAGCAGCAGATTTATCCCACGATGCATCAATAGTTATCCCCGGATGCTATGAGACTGTATAGGGGAAGATACTAGAGCATCCTCAGCATGCTTGGCTTGAATTTCTCTTGCAATTTCAGTCATCATTGCCACAACCACAGCATCTAGGGATCCAACCAAGCTTATGGGAGCCTTGATGGCTTTAACCAATGTGGTTGGTGTTGCTTCGGGACCCCTATTCACTCATTTGTTTTAAGTAAGTCTCACTTGCTCTCACTCCACTTTCTTTTGCAGCATCTGAGCTTATTTGTCTCTCCCCTAGCTCAATAGTCATGCTAAAGGCTTTATCACTCTCACTTTCTTTTGCCAAGGACCTCTCATGGGTTTGTCCTTACTCCTCATATTTTCAACTCACTCACCAATTTCAGTCCTAGATGGTGGCTTCCTATTGGCTTGGGAAACTGAATGGGATAAGCCCATCAGTGCATCTACTATTGAATGATCAGAAGGAGAACTTAGCGCAGGTACAATATGTCCCAGAGGTAAAAGAATGGAACTTTGGGAGACTTGATTTTTCAAGGTGGTTCCATCTTCCCCTGACACACTTGGCAACTCACTCAAAGAAATGTGAGTGCCTTGAGCTATATTCTCTTGAAAATCACCTATGACCTGATCTCTAGAAGGAGATGTATGCATCATGGAGGAAGGATATATAGTCATAGGATCATTTTTAGTTGGCTCCTCAAAGAGTGGAGATAATTAAGCATTTATTATGTCTGACAAAAGATTTGGTCCATCATATTAGAAGCAAGCAATGGAGGAGGGAGAAAAGAAGATGTAGGAGAATCATTGGAGTGGGGCTTGATCACTGAGTGAGGAGATGATCCATCAAGAGAAGTTTGTGTCCTAAATTGTGCAGTATCACTCTCATTTGTCATTTTTAAGGTAGTGACCTCATATGTGTTCTTTGTCCTGGGCCTAAGACTATTTTCAATAGAGTTATCTTGTTGAGAAGATGACTCTAGCAATGTGTTATTGCCCTTTTGAACCTCCATAGTTTGTTGGGAAACTGTGGATTGTTTGGCTTGGATTCCCTCTTTAGGAATTCCCTTCAACTTCTTTCCCTTATTACTCATTGCCTCTCTCTCTACCTAATCACCCACATCAGATATATCTTTAAGAACGCCACTAGTTATTTTCTTACCCTTAGCTTTTTGAGAAGCTTTGGATTTGGCTTTAGATTGGAGAAAAGAAAAAGGTGAAGCATCAAGGGTGGAACCAGGATTGGCATTGTCCTGACTCATAGATGCATGAGGAGAAGAAGATTGAGGTTGAGCAGGAGAAGAGGGTTGAGAATTTACCTGTACCATGTGAGGGGCAAGGATCAGGGGATCATTGCACCTGCATGACTTTATAATCAGTAAACAGTATGGTGGTTTGGAAATAGCATAAAATGATGAGATCTCTGTTGCTATCATTGATCTCAAGGTATACAAGTTGGGGAATTTGATGGTCTATGATCATATAAATGAATCTAGCATACCAGGTCATTAAAAATCAATTTACCAATATCAAAATGGACATTGTTAAACATAGAGTAGGCTATTTGGAGGGTCAGTGAGGTGATGGTGTCATAGTTAGAGCATTTTCCAGAAAATGCTTTGGTTATGGTGTCACAGAGATAGGAAATCTTAGGATTACAGTTAACTCTTTTTAAATTCTTGAATTTAACATACTCAGCATTATTGGTTAAATGTCCTTTCTCAATCAAGAAGATAATTAACTCACTATCTATGGGAGCAGAAACAAAACCATCAACAGGTAATCCTAAGGCTTCATTTATAGTATGAGGAGTAGCTAGCCCATCAAAATTCTGAATAGTAAAAGAGATGGAAGTAATTTTAATTCCATCTTCTCCAGGAAGGAGATTTGCAGATGTCCAGAATGAGAGGAGAGGGCTCTTGAGGAGAGTTGGTGCAGTGAATATAGCCTTGCTATAAGGAGACCCGAGGAGATACTCCATGATTGGCTTCACATATTCTGAAGCTTCTTCAACCTTAGAAAATTCAACATAGTTATTGGTGGGAGCCTTCAAACTAGCAGCAATGATATGGAACTGAGGATGAGCCATTTGTTTAAGCTTTTGGAAGTGAGAATCAACTGAAATCGCTTTGTGAGAGATTAGGTTTGAGAGATTTTGCAATTTTAATCGCATAAGGGGTAATAGTAAAGTAAAAGCAATTTATATGTGAGCTATCCCCGTACCCAATTGAATTACAAATGTTAAGTGATAAGTTAACGGTTAGTTATAGTTATACCCTTATGAGAGAAGTTATCCACATACGGGGATAATGCTTCCAACAATCAATACATAGGTAAGAAGTGATCATGCAATTAGTTTCAACCATTTTCTATGTAAATAACATGCTTTGACACAATGATATCCACATAACTAGACTGAATCATCTTATATTAGCAAGATAATCATGGAGGAATAATGTCAGGGAATCAACATAATTAATAAGTTTTTCAAAGTACAAATTTTCAAAACTGCAGCTATGTTAAGTATACTTCACCCCATGTTGATCATTCCTAACTCAGCAACCAACTTGTTGAATGTGGCTTCATCAATAGCTGTTGTGAAAATATCTGCAATATGCTCATTAGTGGGAACAAAATGCAGTTCAATATTGCCATTAATTACATGCTCTCTGATAAAGTGATACCTTATCTCAATGTGTTTAGTCCTTGAGTGTAATACAGGATTCTCAGCAATTGCAATGGCACTTGTATTGCCACAGAAGATTGGAATTGCTTTGATATTGAATCCATAGTCTACCAATTAATTTTTCATCCAAAAGATTTGAGCATAGCAACTACCTGCAGCAATATATTCTGCTTCAACAGTAGAAGTTGAGATTGAGTGCTTGTTATTCATAATAAACTCTTAAGAAGAATTGTAGAGGGGGGTGAATACAATTCTTACAACTTTTTAGCTTTTCTGCTTTTGAAAATTTAACAACAAAAACAAAAACAAACTATGAAGATTTAAATCAACTTGAAAGTAAATCAACACATCAACATATCAAAATTCATTTTCATTTAAACTTTGAAAGTTTTCTAAGATAAGCAACAGTGCTTTCTCAGCTACAGATTTTCCAAACAATGGAGCTTCACTCAATTACAAAGCAAGCTTCATGAAACCTCTAATCCTATTACAAATCAGAGCTACTATTTGCTAAGTAACTAAAATCTCTCAACAAATTAAGAGCTACTGTTTCTCTCTGTATTTCTCTCAACAATTCTCTAACAATACTATACAAAGAGATTACAGAAAGAAACCTATACAATGAATATTTATATGAAATAAAAGATAGCTGCAAAATCCCCTGAAGGTGTGGACCACTTGACTTATCCCCGTATGGTGTGGACCACTATGATGGTGACTTACAACACTCCTTTCTCTTCAGTCCATATTTGGCTAAGCATTCCATTGCCACGTGTAGTCAGGACCACATGTTCTCCTCCATTTTCTGACACTCTCTGTAACAGAAATGTGGCTTCTTTTCCAAGAAAAAAGACAAGGCACACTTTTCTTTGATGTACCATTGTTCCCCTGAAGCTTGGCTTCTTTATCCCCCATATGCAGCTTTAACCCCTGAAGCTTATACCCGTCCGGGGATAAAACCATACTATCCCCATATGACTTTGAACTTTGATCCTCTTGTCCCCTGAAGTACATTAGGGCTTCCGTATACTTCTAGCTTGTAGAATTGACATCAGAGAACTCAAATCTACTCTATTCTAAGAATTCTAATTACAAGTTGACACTTGTATACTATTGAGTTTACAAGGTTTTTATTCTATGAGTTCCAATTAGCCTATACAAGTATGAACTCTTATTTAGAATGCATTCTATGGACATCATCATCTATACATGAAGCAAATAGATCTAACAATCTCCCCCAATTTATGCTTTTCCAGTTTGGTAATCATAGATCCAGGTTTGAATCTGATGATGATGTCAAAAACCAAAAACAATATGTATTTACAAACTAAACTGTACACAACTGAAAACATATGTATTTACAGAATTTAAAAGTCAAAGAAAAGTGTATTACCACTTAGATCCTTGCTGCAGAGAGAAATTAGTAGAAGTCCTAGCCAATTCCAGACATATCACTGGGCTTTCTAAATTCTGGCAAATCAATATGACCAGTTGGCTTCTCCTTTCCCTCTTTCAATCTTTGAACCTCCTTGATCAGAGCATTTCTGAAGAGAGCTACATTTACCTTTTTGCAGTCCTTGAGGCAACTGATAACTTCTTCATTTCAGGAAATTATGAGTAGCAAGCTCTGACCAAGCAAATATTTCCTCTTTACCTTCCTTGTTCAAGAATTTTACTGAGTTGGTTTCTGATATGTATAGGGGAAAACATGTTTGATAAGCAGTAGCCATCATTGGCTTTGGCCCAATCCTTGTTGATTTGACATTTTCGTGTTCCTTATCTTCTTTAAGCACATAGGGCAAGAATCTGTTTCTGAATCTTATCACATCTTCATTTCTGGTCCCAATAGATTCTTCTATTATATGTCTCATTGATGATATTGGAAAGTCCTTGAAGTCTTTCTCATGAAGAATCTGCTCCTTTCCATCCATATCATAGTAGTAGAGCTTCTTCCATATGACATGAACAGAATCCACCTTGTCATTTATATCCTTTCTTAGCCTCTCCAAGTGATCAATAAGAAGATTCCCAAGAGGATTCACTTTGACTTTCTTGATTGCCTTGGAGAGCTGATATCCATTCAACTCCTTGAAGAAACTGAAGTTGATGATCCTTTCTTTCTCATTTCTGTTTATAGGAACCAAGAAGATGTAACTGACCTTTTCCTTTACTCTTACAGAGAACTCATAGATTTAATCCATGAAGTATTCAAATCTTTGATTTTCTGAGTGAAGCTTTTCAACTAAGGACAAGGGCCTTGCGGGCACAATTTGAAGTTCATTCTTATTCCCTTGACCCTCCTTTGCAGATTTAGAACTATCTTTGCTTGAACTTTCCTTCCCCTGACCCTTAGAGATTTGAGAAACAACATCCTTTTTCGGTTGAGCTGAGCCAGAGGAGGTTGTGAAAGATGATTTTGGAGCACTTGCACTAGCAGAGGAACCAGAAGGAGGAGGAGGAGGAGGAGGATGATTGTTACTTGAAGGCTTAAGAGATGCCTTGCAAGCATTAGGGGATCTGATAACTATCCAATTCTCCTTCTTCTTTTGCACCTTTGGTTCATCAACAACTTCCTTCCCTTTTCCTTTCCCTTTTCTTTTCTCTGAATCTTTATCATCACTTAAAAATTTCTCTGCATCCTTAAGAGATTCTTCAGCTTCTTTATCAGTCTTCTCAAGCATAAGCTTCTGAGCTTCTAACATCTTTTCTAACTTCTCTCTTTCCATCTCCTTTTTCTTTTCTATTTCACCTACTTCTTCAAGGGCTGTTTTCTTTACCAATCTTCTTCTAACATTTTTCTTTGGTTTAGGCTTAGGTTTTTCATCTAGAATTTCCTTAACTGAAAGCTTTGTAACATACTCCATGTCAAGCTTTTCACAATATTCATTTCTCTCCTTGGGAGGCATTGAACACAGCTTCTCATACAGAGCTACATCATCTTTCTCTTCTTGAGTCAAATCTTCATATTTGAAATCTCCACTTTGAATATGAGCTTGAGTTATTCTAGGTCTATTCAGAGCCTTAACAACTTTGCTTGCATCTTGAGCTTAAGCATCAGCACCATCAGTCTTGGTCAATACCTTCTCCCCCTTTTTGGCAGCATCATCAGAGCCAATGTTTTGAGAATTTTAAAGGAAGGAGAGGATTAAACTGATATTAGAAGAAATCTTGGTTTGCTCAGCTTCAAACTTATCTAACCTCTCTGAGAGAGCATCAATCACTTCTGCACTCCTATCTATGGCCCTCTTTAGATTTCCAATAGTCTTCTTGTCCATAACTGTCTCCACATATGTTTGGAGACCAGTTAGAGCATTCTTCATAGAATATTCAGATTTCTGATGCATAACTTTCCATGTATTGGCAATTAAGTATTGAGTCTTTAGAAGAAATTGTTTCTGGTCATCCTTATTATCCTTGAGCTCTTGATGGTAATAACACATCAAATCTTTAAAGTCCTCTGGAGCAAAGGTATCGGGTGAAAGGTGTGATATCTGGCTCATCTGGATCTGTGCCTTTATGATAACCCTTAGGAATTTTGTGGGCACCTTCACTTTCACCCTCAGAAACAAGATCATCTTCAACTTCCATTTCTGTATCCGAATGATTATCCCCGAAAGCTAAGAGATCTATCCCATAATGAAATTTCGGACCATCAGGGGATTGATCCTTAACTTCTGAATCTGGCTCCACTTTCACTTCTTTAGCTATTTCCATCACAATATCACTTTCTTTTTGTGCATTTCCAACCAAGCTAGTAGGAGCCTTGGTTGCTTCAGCCAAGATGGCTGGTGTTTCTTCAGCCAAGATGGCTGGTGTTGCTTCTTACGACTCACCCGTGGGGGGGGGG
>JAUEJK010042952.1:0-12500 GCA_032274865.1 Eryngium alpinum
GCAAAACCAACTAAGCCTTCATTGGGCATGTTAGTAAAAAACAAACCTCTATCCTTTATACCTTTGAGGTAATGAATAACATGTTTAATCATATTCCAATGTCTTTTGGTAGTGGTAGGGCATGAGCTAAATCTTGCTAATAAATTGACAGCAAATGAAATATCGGGTCGAGTATGACTAGCAAGATACATCAATGCACCCATTGCACTTAAATATGGTACTTCAGGACCAAGTATTTCTTCATCATTTTCTCGGGGATGGAATGGGTCATTGTTTACATCAAGGGGCCTTAATATAAACAATGACCCATTCCACTTTTACATTAATGGGTCATTGTTTAGATGTCCAACAGATCCGTTCATGTGATAATTTAGCAGATTTATTTATTAAGGCGCTTCTCACTACTACATTTGAAAAGTTAGTTCACAAAATCGGATTGCGCTGACTCAAAGATTTTAAGTGATGTTCTCATGAGGGGGAATTAATGCATGATGCATTCTTTTTCCCTTAACCATGGTTTTTCCCACTGGATTTTCCTGGTAAGATTTTTAATAAGGCAGCATTTCATGCGCATTACATGAATGGACATCCAAGGGGCAGTGTTATGTAATATTATTATATGGATGTCCATATTCATTACCTTATACAATTAGGATTATTTTGTTAATAAGTTTCTTTGTATTGTTCTTTCTCCCTTTATGTAATAGTATATATACCCATTATTATGGTGCAAACAATTCACTGAATACAATCGATATCCACCAAATTACTCGTTTTTCAACAAAAACATGTTAAAGAAAAGTTAAAAGTAGTACTATAAGAGTTCAGTATCTATAAATTAAGGCCCATTAATTGGACATTTTTGTAATTGCAATAATTATGTAGATGTGTGATTATGATCTTTGAAGATAACATTTCAAAAATATAGATAGAAAGCAGACGGATGAAACAATGAGAAAATGAGAGAAGAGTTTAAGTTATATTTTTATGCAGGTTTTTTTAATAATAAAAATATATTAATATTAATATTAATTTAAAATTAAACTCCTTTCTAGATTCGTATAGATTATTTTTTAAAATAGTTTCATCTTATATGTTTATAAAAATCGCCGACTCATCTCTAATAAGCACTAAAATAAGAGTAATGATATATGTCCAAAAGTTTAGTCCGAGCTTTATTCTAACATACGTGTTGATATTGCATAGGTGATTGAGATGCGACATTTCCTGAATACACGGGTCCATATATTTTATATTTATTTTATATTCAATATAGTGTTAGACACCTTGGTCGGATTAAAAATTTGGCCTTTTATATTTAGATTATACTTCATTTTCGTTAAAATCATACCCGATAAAAGTAGTTTTGAGCTGAGTTTTTTAGAAAAGATAGTAGATGTGAGCTTGAACGTGTGATTAAGAGATATGAGGAATGAATAGTTTAAAGGGTTTGCTTGAATTGGGAATAACATTTGATTAGTCCAAAACCATGGGAAGATATATATGGTAAGGAGGATAGAAGAATGGAGGAACAACAGGAAACAAAAGGAACATGTATTTTCAAGCTTTGAATATCTTATTAGAATAAAGAAGTAAATATAGAGAAATAACTTGAATCGGTGAATTTGTGAATACGGTTTAACTATTTAGCTATTTATATACGAGATAAAAATTCTAATCTAACAAACTAAAATCTAATGTAGCAAACTTGTAAAAGATAAAAAGTATAAATGTAACAAACTAGTAAAAGATAAAAAGTATATAATTATTAAATGTTAGTACGTACAATAAATTAATAGATAATTATATTAATTAATTTCTAATCCATTATTTAACTATAACTTACCGAAATTCGCATATTACTCCTGCATTATATATCTCGTCTTTACAAATTAAGGGTATTATAGTACTTAACTAAATTAAAGTTGGGTCACCCATATAAAAACGGGTCTATTTTATATGTATAACTTTGATCATATGGGCATATCCGACCCGACCCATTACGTATCTGAAGGTTTCAAAAATCTCACCATCCCGAAACAATACCTAAAATCATTTTTATTCGTATTCGTAATTCGTAACTAAGCTTTCACCAATATACAGTACTACTTTTGATATACCAATGAAATTGTTAAACTACTTAGCACCTTCATCTTGTAAATTTGGATGAACAGGGTACTGAATTGTTCAAATTTGCGATTGTTATTTTATCGAATCATCTATATGGATCAACCACGGACTAATATGAATTATGATTCAATTTCTTCAGGTAAATTATATTAGCCATACTATTACAAATTAGGTTACAATTTCAATTAAATTATGACCAGTTATTATATATATTAATGTATTAATATTTGTTTGTCATGAACAATTCAAGGTTCTAAGCGACCTTCATCAGGAACATTATCTCCAACAGACATACAGTGGAGTAAGAATAATTTTTCATTTATTCAATTTTGATTCAATATAAAATTTACTTTGTTCTTGGTTCATATATTCATTATAATTTACTAATATTAATATATTATTTTATGTATTGTGGAGATCCTAAGCCAAAATAAAATTCGTATTACAAGAAGAAGCAGGGTGTGTATAATTCTCCGACCAGTCTGTTTGGTCAGAATAATGCATCATGTGATTTTGCTACTTTCACTTTCCATCACAGATTTAGTATTCATTTTTCTACCATTGCCGCTGATTCTGGCTTCTGTTTTCTTTTGATTTGCATAGTAGGGTTTGTACTGAAGCATCTCAATGTCAATGCTACTCATGTTAAGCAAACTTTTACATATATCAAATTTGATATGGTATTCGTTTTTGTACTAGTTCTCTAAATATAGTTAATGTAAACAAGAAACTCGATCACTGTTGCTTCTGTTTTCTATTGATAGTAAAGTATTTGTACTGAAGCATCTCAATGACAATGTTACTCATGTAGTCACACTTTCAATTCTGAATATGTTCTGCTTTTCTTTCCTCTAATTCAACTAATGAAAATACACTGCAGCACTAAGAAATTCGTTGAATGTATAAATTATGCTCCTACTCAGAACGAAAAACATCTATGCAATATATAATATAGTATGACTGACATGGTATCACAAGATGATATTGATTTCTTATACTAAAACGAGTATGTATGACATTTGTTTGTATACATTTCTTACTACCATAATTTATACTATGTTCTATTTACTAATTTTAATATGCATTAAACACAACTGTATATAGCTTTATAATATCTGCAGGTTGTGATTTCTATAACCACCTAATGCATGGGTTAACTATTTATTTACCAAAAGACACATCTTACCCCTAAAATTCAGTTGCTTCTTCATAAATCTAGGGTATAATAGTAATTTGATACTTTTGTGATGCATCGATCCTGATCGGTCGGGTCAAAAATATGAACTTTTACGCTATTTTTTTGGTATATCCACATTGATCCAATCACACAACTATTTTGTGATATTCAAAAACATCGTCAAACTCTCTAATATATCATTATCGGCAGTTACCCTCCCCATCAAATCTATAAATATCAATCAGTATTACATTAAAATAGTCGGTCCAATGTAATATGGACTACGACCCTGGATTTAATTACGTAACCAATGCATTGAGATTTTTCTTTTCCTCTGCAATTCACTTTTAGGATCAAGTGTTATCCTTATGATCAGTTGTACATCTCTGTAAATATATACTATATTGGTATTCTAATTTTATATATAATATTATATGTGGTTCAACTCGATTTCAATTTCAAAGATTCAGGTATATTTTGATGTGACGAACAACTTACTGGAGAAATATAATAGTCGTATTTGTTTATGAATTACTAAATGAATGAATATTAAATTATTATATCGTGTTCTCATCTTCAAGTATATACCCATGTGACTATATCTATGATCAACGGGCGCTACAGATGGATGTTTCTGATTTCAATTTTACCACTATGTTAGACACTGTGATATAATACTTGAACATAATCTGTGTTTGTTTGTAAATTGTGTGGATTTAGTTGCTGCTGATGGAAGATCATACAAGCAACATCATTCTGGAAGCAGGAAGTACAGGTTTTCCCTAAATAAGTTTTACTTTTGAACTTAAAATTACTTACACAAATAGATAATATATAATTTGTATGTTACTAATGCCCTCTGTGAGTCCTATGTATGCAAAATTTTAAGCTCTTTATATTTCTAATTTTACAAGTGGCACATAAAAGAGGACGTGGTATAAGAAAAAGATTCGTTTATATGCTGCAATATTATCCTTTATTGTTTTTGCTTATGTCCATATGTAATCCAATTTTTAGTCAAGCTGAAGCTGGACATTCCATACAAAAAGTGTCTCCATCTGTTAGCTAAACAAGTAAGATTTAATTTATAATTCGATAATATTCTTTGTGATTTTATCTCTATATGCATGCAATATTTTTAGTAATTTCTTTTTCTAACATTATAGATAACATACAAAAGATGAGGTCTTACTATAAGAAAACACAGCGTGTATATGCTTCACCTGCTATAATTTCTAAAGCAGTATGTATATTCTCTATTTCAATTGGCAGTGAGATGTAAATAACATTAAGTAACAATAATAATTGGAGAATATTTCAAAAGCAACATTAATCACAGCAATATAAACTTTATATATCTAAAGTAGGAATAGGAAGTTGGAAATGTCAGTAAAAATATATGTGCTTGACACGGTGTCACTGGTAGCTGAAGAACTAATAGCAATATTTAGATGCGTTTCATAACACATTATCCGACTCTAAGATATTTCCTTTTGTATATTCGCACCAATGACTGTCCATCTACTACCTACATCAGGACCGCCCTACTTCTTTAACAACAATACCGTATGTGTCCCAAAGTGTCATTTCCTGCTGTTAGTTCACTCACTCAAACATGAACACTTGAATTTAAAAATTATACACATATATCATCTTCATTGTCAATTTGAATATCGAACTATGAATAACTACAAACGCAATGTTACACTTCTGTTCATTGCTCAGGACGCAGTATGCTTAGTTAACCATTCAACATGATGCACACTACTATAATAGGTGGCACTTCATTATTGACATAAACTCACTTATCACTTATCACTTTTGTGCGGGTTGATCCTGATCTGTTGGATCAATTTTTTTGCTATTTTATTAACCATTCAGGTTGATCCATGTAACCCATTAGAATAAACCAATTCCTCCACCCCATGCCGCTGTTATAATTAATCAGTTTTAAAAAAAATCTGACATCTTTAATATTCTTCATCAATCTTCAATTCATCTCCTTGATCTTTCTAAACAAATTATCAGTACTAGGCGCTTCTCTTCCTACTGCGATGTCATCTTCTCCTATAAATGTAGGTTCTGGATTTTCCGCTCATCTTTATTCTGCTTCCTCAATTAATTCTTTTACTTCCAATTTTAATCAATCCTCCTAATTTATCTAATACTTATTTTTAGTTTATTTACATTGATGCATGTACGTCTTGCCGATCTCTTTTTGTTTCAGAAGGTCGAATGGTAAAATTGTTCAGTTTTATAATTCTTAAATTTTATGATTTATCTTTATATATTATAATGTGTGTATCGACACTTCACTAGTTTTCATTGTATACTCCAACATTTAAAATTTTATTGTGAATTTTTTTCCTCTTGTCTTCAGTTCACTATCATTATTTAACCTGATTGAGTTATTAAGGAGTACTAACAGCTTGTTTCATATGATTACATGAAAAGTATATAATTAGTTCATGATCAACGTGGTTAGAGGCATAATATATTTCTCATTTTTATGATCTATTCTTATAATTAAGTCCTAGAAATTGAATTATTTATGTCATCACATATTAGTCATAAACCACTAATGTAACATAGTTTTTCTATGACGCCAAACAATATTTGTACTATTTATCCTGTAAGTAAAATCATACCACTTCTGCAGGGTCTACCTCAATGTCAAAAGATGTATACTATTTAGCTTATATGAATATCCATATTTGTATCCTTTTATTAAGACAAGGGAGACAAATCTCTTTCAGTGTGATGGATGTATAAAATAATATCGTGTAACTTTTAGTTAGCTATAAATTGGGATGATCCTGGTTCTGTTAATTTTGGAGGTGTCTAGAGTAACATCCATGCATACTATTACATGATATAGTAGCAAGTTTACGTTATAAGCATCTATCTATAGCACAATTAGTGGCATCATGTAATATTTGGTGCAGAGAAATATTTCAATTTTAAGTTTAAATTAAAAAGTAATTTTCTGTATGATGTTGCACACATCGTTGATTCTTCTTCTGTTTATTATTTTTGCCTTTTCATCTGTTTGTTCCTTTTATTATTATTTTTTTTGCCTGTAATGTACATAAGTATTTTTATCGATGACTTTAAGGTTTCTATGGAGGATTTACTAAGTAAAGTATTTGCTCAAAGTTCGGTTGCCAGGTGCTGGAAAATGCACAGAGAGAAAGTTAATTAGGAGATTACAAGTCAAGGTAATTTAAAACTAAAGCTACCACCTCCTACAGCCCCCAGGGAGTCTCGATGGGATGAAAATATTTGATTTTTTCTTCATCAGGTTTCACCCTTTTTTTGCTAGACGGGGAGATGCCCCGGACTCGGGGGTTGATAGGTTTAGGGCAAATGGTCCAAAGGCCGGGAGCGAGCCGGATTTCCGGGGGCCCCGAAGCACGTCGCGTCTCTGCTGGATCGATAGGCCAGCTCGGTTCAGCCTCTTCTAACAGCTCCGAGGGGGAGAGGCCTCCAAGGCATACGGGGCATGATGACTTGACGTCATCCTTACCTTCCCGACCAGGGGGAACACACGATCAAGCCAAGCCCTTACCCGTCTGAATTGAATGAATATCTCATTCGTCTGGTCGAGACGGGTCTGTTCTATTTCTGTTTTCTTTTCGAATTTTTTTGGTCTTCTCTTTTTGTGTCTATGAATCTCCTGCCCGCGCGAAGCGAATGGGCGCTGTGCTGTTGGTCAGTTTCGGCCCTATGGAGTGAGGGAGCTTGTTAATAAGGCTGAACTGTCTTAACATAGAAATTGGATAGTATCTATGATGTTTTAATCTAAAGTCATTTTCTGCTGGTGACTTTTGTTAGGGACTTACTCGATTTTGAATGATTCCCTATAATAATTATTCTAAATGATCTTTATCGTCTACAAACATTTTCATTTATAGTCAAGATTAATTTTTTCTAAAAAAAGTTATCTTGTGCCTTCAGTTAGATTAAGTGGGTATAAAAAAGTATTGGGATCTGTATGCATGAGTGAGGCTGATAAAAGAAATTGTTTTGATCCAAGCAAGAGTCGAGTACTGACAGTCTGGTTCAAGATCAAGTTCAAGCGTCTTCTAAAGACTCGAAGGAGATACAAAGACAACTGGAGTAGGGAGACTGGATCATATAGTAGAATTCACCGCCGATGGATAAGATGATCATTTTGGGGTTACTGGATTGATTTCATACAAATTTTATTTTATTTTACTCTTCTTTTTTTGTTGGTAGTAAAAAGTAGCATAAAATAGTAGTAGTTAATGTCAGTTGTCCAAATTGTAAGCCATTAGATGTCAAAATTTATATGGGGTTGGCCACACACCAATAGGGATTAGAATATTATAATATTAATTCGTTAATATCTGTCATGTGTAATTCAGAACCAAAATTGTGATCTAATTTGAATGCTCTAGCATTTTCAAAACCGTAGACTATATTGTTATGTTCCAGATATTAGTTTGTGGTTTTTTAAGTATTGTTGCTTTCTACGGTCTTTCAAGTTGATGTAGCTGTGAAAGTAAAGTCTTTGATATGGTTAGATTCCTTTCTTTTATTATTTGAAAAAAATAATCTCATTAACTCAATACCTCTCTGATCCCTCTCTCTATATTACTTTGAGGTGATCAATGACAGGTCCTCATATTATGTTCTGTACATATACTCTTGACATTAACAAGAATATTGAGAAAGATTTGACGTGTTTTAGGATTCTTAAAACATATTAGGAGGAAACTGCAGTTTGTTCGGGAGCTTGAAAAATTTACCAAGAAAATATTAGGAAGGGTAATGAGTGATTTGTAGTTGGACTGATCGATAGTTGGCTAATTAGGCGAAGCTTGTGAAAGAATAGATATATTTAGAAATTCATATGAAAGTCATGGCGGTGGAACTGTGTTTGATGTGGGAGGCAAATGATATCGTTTTGAGGGTCCCAAGGGTGCTATATGCCTATTTCAAAACATGCAACAGTTTGGTCCTCTGTTAGTTTTTTTTCCTAAGGTGTTTGGTTATGTTATGATTATAAAGTTTGAAATATATTGTGAAATTATGGAAATTACTTACTCACTCCTTAAATTTTAATGTGTAGAAGATAAATAATAATTAATAATTTTAAAATTATAGAGAAGAAGATAAATAAATAAAAAATTAAATAATACGTAAAAAAATTATAGTACAAGAAATGTGGTGTAGATTTTATATTTAATGCTTGAAACAAATTTAAGGAATTAATAAATCTAATAAATTTTTTGGAATGAGATTTGCTAGAACTAGATGTGAATGTTTTGGAAAGCTTGAAATTATGTTGATATTTTTTATAGAAGTTGTGCTTTGAATGTACACCCCTTTTTACTTAATATAAATTTCTGATTTATTAAAGAAATAAAATATCATGTTTGAGGTTTTATCTACTATTATCAATGCGTTAGTATACTACATATTGCTACATGACAATTTTGCCCTTAAGTACTTTAAAATTTAAAAAAAAAACTAATTTAATGGCAGCAACCCGACCTGATACACTAATAAGTTAACCGCTGGGAGATTGTCGTATCCAGAAGATGTAACTGCTGAGAGATTGTCGATTACTTCATTTTTTTCAATGGCTGAAATCACTGCCTTCCTCAAATAGTTTTTCCACACCCCACTGCAAAAGCAAGTCAATTCAACATCTTCTTCTGCAAATCTACAACAACAAACCACGGTTACCAACAAATTATGCCAGGTAGAATTAGATTTTGTTTTTCTATGTTCATGTCATCTACCAAATTCGTATGATTACATTTTATCATATGATTGATTCGGTATCAAACATAACCACGCATCGACTAGTGTAATTGCTACAATTTGCTATATACCATATAAGTTTAGGATCCATACTTTACCGGGTTGTTAGTATAAGTGGAATCATATGAGATAAATATATTTTCAAAATCAGAATTTACCGATGCAATTTGTTAAATCAGTATTTTCAAAATTACTCTTTAACCGCCCGCTTCATGTCGATCTGAATTCTGAAATTCTGATGCAGTTATACTCCAAATTCATCTTTAGATTTGTCGGAAGACATTTGTCTGTGTTATATCTGTATTTTTTTACCCCACTTTCACTCAATTCACTATAATTTCGATGGTTTGAACTTTATAACATGTTTAAAGTCTTTGTTAAGCACTATTGCTTTTAAAGTTTTGTTTTAGTTATTGATGGTCAATTAAATATCTCATTCTGCTTGCTTATACCATTCTACATAAATATTTCTATGCAATTAAGATGTAAATTTAGTGAAATTTCCTTCATGTTTAGTGGTTATAGCTGATCTATGATATTCTTCTCAAACTTGCATACAACTTTACTATAAAACACATGTTTCTGAAAATTGGTCACAATTGGGTATGACACTATGAACTATGAATTTTGTGATTTATGCATCTCTCTATTCGTCTATAGCCAGGTTCTCTGTACTTATATTCCCAATTGATTCTTACTTGGTGACCCAGAATTGATATCTTATACACCGACTCTCTAAAATTTGGATAATTGATTTGTTTTGTAATTATAGGAATGGTATCAAAGCATACGCGGATCTATGTTTCAAAACATTTCGTGACAAAGTAAAGCACTGGAATCTAAGGTTTCGTTTGGAAGTCGGAAAATTGAAGGTAAAATATTTTATCTTGTAAAATGGATTACAAGAAAGTAAAAGTGGAGATAAAATGTTTTACATTAGTATCTAAATAATAAAGGATTTAACATTTTACTTGCTATTTTACTTGATATCCAAACATAAGGTGTAATTTATTTTACATTGTATTTCATTTTACTTCCAACTTTCCGAGGTCCAAACACAGCCTAACTGATGAGTTTAGTGTAAAATATTTTACTCCAACTTTTACTTCCTTGTAATCCATTTTACATAGTAAAATATTTTATCTCCAATTTTCCGAGTTCCAAACAAAATCTAACTGATGAGCCATAAGTTTTGAAATAGCTCAGTCCAACCCCGGCACTATCCACTGAATTTAGCTCTCATTTGTGCTATTCCATTTGGTTAGTACATATTATCTATTTATATACTATTTTTTACTTAATATTTTAAAATTAAATATTTTAATAATTTATTTTATTTAAATTTTGGGATATAAACATTTACAATTAATAACAAGAAATTCATAAAAAATATATATATACTAACTATACCTGTGTTACTTAAAATAAATTGTGAGATTAATATAATTAAAACCTTTTTTTTCATTATACATTAGAGTTACTAATATTTTCATGATCTATTTTTATTCCCTTCTAATTCTCTTCTAACCTCTCTTTTATTAATATATGTATATATGTATATTTCTTTGTGTATAAATATTTAAAGGAAAAATAAAAGAAGTCCTTTCACTCCTCTATTTTCAAAAGTTCAGTTATTTCCAAAAGTTTAGTTATAAGACACTCAGTTTTATTATGATTTTCTGTTAAATATTTGTTATAAGCGATTCTTATATTTTTTTTAATTTCTTACATAGACTCTATTTACTTTGTCATTAATTTCTGCAAAAAAGTTATAGTTTTGTTAAGAAAATGATCCATACTTCAGCTACCTTCTCTACTAATTGCAAGGGAAAAGATAACTTTATTTATCATTGTTTCCTATACGGATAATAACCACTACTTCTTAGTAATTTAGATAGGCTCAAATATTTATATGTACTCGCTTATTCTTAACATCCTATTACATTTTTATATATATCATTTTTAACTTTCAAGTTTATTAATGTTTATATGTTGTGTATTAACAGTCACACCCTTCATAATTACAGTACAATCAAATCTAATCTATGAAGTACAAGAATAAAAAACTCGTGTGCCCTTTTTCAACTGTTGTTTGTTGGGAAACAACAGAGGTGGTTTTGGTTTTGGGTGCCTCTCTTTTAGCCTTCTTCTGAGGTTGAGAATCCTCAGCTGCTGAGTTATCTCAATGGAACTTTACTTTTCTCACCGTTAAGGTATTCATGCAAGCATTCCTTCTTCAATTTTTTCTTGATTTTTTAAGACTTTTTATCATATTGGCCACTAAATATAAAAGCGTGTTTCAATTTGAACACTAATCTAAAATTGACTAATTTGTAACTTATAATAATTACAAGGTACCGATTTGAACTTATAATGGAACTCTGATTCAACTTACTGAACATCACTTATACATTGATTCTGCTTACACCAATAATTAGAACCAAATTTGGAGGATGCTTTGTGCCTGTAATGTTTAAAATTCTTATCATTTTGAGATTTGTTCGAACTACGTTACACTAGTGTAAAAAAATGTGTTATTGTATTGTTGGCTCAACATGATACACGAAGTGCGGGCAAAAAAATACTCTGGTAAAATTGTGAAGAGATTTACATTAGTTTCTACAATAAAAGAGATTTTCTGTTATTATTGTCTAATACGTCCATCAAACTTGATCTGTACTTACTAGAGCAGAGAATATGGGCGGTTTAAAATATCTAAATTGAACTAAATTGAAATAGAAGGTGTTCTTTTTGCAAAAAAACAGGAAAAAGAAATAGAAGGTGGTCTATTTTAAAATTAAAATTAAAATTAATTATTTACTAATTCTAATTCGAACTTAATTATTATATTAAAAAAAATTAATATTCAAATAGTTTAGTAATTTTAACCTTTTAATATAAAATATTTAAAAATATAAATTTATGTGGTATGGACAGGAGTTTCAGATATAAATAAATTATAGATAATAACTTGAACACTCATCATACTTTCTAATAAATATTAAGTTTAAAATATCTTTTTATAATTTTAATATATACTATAATTATATTTTATTTAAAATTATATAAAATAACATTTTCTACTTTTTAATATCATAAATAAAAAACTAATATAATTTATATATAATTTGTTTTCTCCGCATTCATTTCAGTTACATTATGTATAATATAGTTCATTAAAAATTAATGTATACTATCATTTTAAATAATTATAAATTTTAAAATATAAAAATTTATTTAATATAAAAATTATTATAAAAAATTATTAAATTATTATTAAATAGTATTCTAACTATTAACAAAATTTATTTTTTCATGAATAATGATAGGCTAGGCCCAGAGCCAGCCCAAAGTAAAGAAAGGCAGCCCACTAAAGGCCCAATAACGAAGTCAGGCCCAA
>JAUEJK010043053.1:0-12499 GCA_032274865.1 Eryngium alpinum
CGTATTGAGGGATCGAAACTATCCGTATTAGATTGATGCAATTCGAGACTGAGTCATATTCGATTCGAGTTCGAATTCTCTTACTCGAGATCGGTTTGTATTCGAATAATTAAATATCTGATTCATACTCGAATTCGACAAAAACAATATAGACGATACATGAACATGCTAGTACTCGGTTCTACTCGGTCCGTTTTTCACCCCTAACCATATTGGATAAAGTACTAAATGAGGTATTTTAGACAATTGTGGACATTACACCTACTTTGTCCAAAGGTAGGGAAGTTAGACTACGGTGGTTCGAATATATAAGAAGAAAACAGTTAACATCCCAAATTCAAAGGGTTGAGAGTTTATCGATGGGATAGTTCGAAGCTGAAGTGGACTAAGAAAGACTTGGAAGGAAATAATGACCTTCGATATGGTAGCTTTAAATTTCTCCGTAGATATGACCTCGGATCGGACGTTTTGAAGACGCCGAATTCGTGTGGCTGATGTTGTTGGATGCCTCTAATTTGGAAAATAGTGGCCTTTGACGACCACCACAGGTATTTATATCTATTTTAGTATTAATATTTACGTTTGTTTATTATTTCTTGTTAATTATTTATTATGTCACGTCGAGTCAGGTTTCTTCTAAAAAACAACCTCTATATTCTTACAATAATGCCAATGTTGCGTACATCTCATAATTCCTAGACCCCGTAATGGCATTTACTAGGTACTTTTGATTTGGTTTGG
This sequence comes from Eryngium alpinum, assembly GCA_032274865.1. Classification (NCBI taxonomy): domain Eukaryota; kingdom Viridiplantae; phylum Streptophyta; class Magnoliopsida; order Apiales; family Apiaceae; genus Eryngium; species Eryngium alpinum. Next base: position 742 of record JAUEJK010043053.1, read on the forward strand.
TTTATATTCAATTTAATTTCTTCTATATGTTATCATTAATGTATGTCACATACTCATATATGCCAGTAAAGTGCTTATGAATAAACACATTATTTGTATAATTATACATAATAATTAAGAGTAAATTGCACTTTGCACCCCCAGCCATAGTTTCAATCTCAGTTTGGTACCAAAATTTTTGGAAATTGCACTTTGCACCCTTACTATTCACTTTCGCTTGCATTTTGCACCCCTGGGACTAACTGCCGTTAAAAATAAGGGTTGACCGTTAGTTGATCAGGGGTATTTTCATAATTTTGTTATAAAAATAAATAAATAATTAATTTATATAATTTTAAAAATAAAAAATATTTATTAAAATTTTAATCAACTTTAATTTTTTTAATATTTCATTTAAAAAAAATTAGAAATATTTATTTTTAAAAGAAACAAAAAATATTATATATATTTAATTAATTTAAAAATGAAAATATTACATAAAATAAATTGAATTTTTATAGCAAAAAATAATAGAAATACCCCTGGTCAACTGACGATCAATCCTTATTTTTAACGACAGTTAGTCCCAGGGGTGCAAAGTGCAAGCGAAATTGAACAGCAAAGGTGTAAAGTGCAATTTCCAAAAAAATTAGTACCAAACTGAGACTGAAACTATGTCTAGGGTGCAAAGTACAATTTACTCAATAATTAAATATAATATAATTTTTATATGTACAAAGTTGATACATTAAATTCTTGTTAGTTCTCAATTATATAACATTGTGTAAAATAAATCATCGAGTTAATGTACAAGTAAAGTCTCATTATTATAAAAAGTTAAAAATACATATAATTAAACATAATAAAATGAACATGTGGCATGTGGTAGGGTTCTGGTCCTTAAGTTGGTATGCACTTAGGTCAATAATTTTGCAAAGGTCATTTTAATTGGTAATAAAATTGACTCTTGAAAGCTCTTATTGGATTAATCCAATCAAATTACTGGAGATGGGACAAAGATGATTTCTAGTCGGAAAAAATCCACAAAGGTTGAAGGGTCTAAAGGTGGGGCAAACAAGGTTAGTGGTCTGGTAATTTCATAAAGATTAAAGTGTCAAAGATCTAGACTCTAACATGGACGTTTAGAGTTTAAGTAGGGGAGTTTGTAATAACACAGTCCCGTATCATACCATGTGAGAAAATTTGAAGTCTGTATAAGCCCAAATAGACTAGAAGTGCACATAACAAATCGTACTCTTTTGAGGGGCCAATGATAAACTTGTGGATAGCTGGCGTATAATTATGCTAGTAATTTTAGGCAAATTATATCAATTAGGTGTGCACCCTTCATTATCCATTAGTGGGGTATTCTAAGAACAACATTTACAGATAAATAAAAACAAATACAGTAATACTAGATAATTATAGCTTAAATAATATGACAATTTACAAATCTACAATGTTAGGTTCGAAATGAGATTAATTAATCTAGAAGGGGTGATTGAATAGATTAATCACTAATTAAAAATTAGGTATCCTATTTAATTTTTATCTTACTAGATAAGTCCTTCAAAAACTTTGATCTCAAGAAATTTTCGAATGGATGGGTCAGATCAACTAGTGGACCGAAGATCACTTAAAACCCCTTTAACTAGAAACAATTATAATAGCTAGGAGAGGCTTATGCACACAATCCATTGGATATCGAGAATTCGAAATCAATTCGAGATTAAAAGTTTTAGAATTTCCTACTTTGTGAGCAGTTATATTTATTTGCGGAATTTAAAAGATAAAGCAAGAAATAAAGTAAGTGCACAAGAGATTTATTATAATTCACGAACTTATATCAACCTAATATAATCCCCCTAGTCCAGTCATCGACCTCCTCTCTAAAAGTCGAAATTTTACCAGTAAAACTCTTTAGTTACAATCCTTAATACCCGAGGAGAAACCTTTACAAAGCTACGTAGTAAATTTTGGACAACAACTACATATTGCTTCCTCAACATAGTCTTCAGTATTTGCTACTTAGTTAACCTTAGACAAAGACTTCCCGCATTTTTCTCAACTTCGTATTCTATAATGTAGATACTTGAACTTCTCAAAGACACAGTCTCGAGCTAGCAATTACTTACTTCCTCACGGTCCAACTAGTATTCAGTTTCCCATTGATACTATAGACTTGGGTATTATACAATAATAATTATCCTTTACTGTTCTACAAAAAACAAGTACTACCCTTTATAGAGTTTAGTAGACGATTGTGAGGGTTACTGATTGATTGCTTCTGACCAAGCAGATTTATCAGTTAGTATGCACGAAAATGTTTCAAGTTTAGATATCGAAAGATTTTTTTGATTCAAGCTCAGATAACTTCTTTAAGTGGTTTGTATATTTTGGTATTAAGTATACTTTAAGATTCAAGAAATTTCTTGGTGATTAATTGGTTCGAGTAGAGATCCATTACCGTTTCCTCATATTCAATTATTTATATTCGAATATCAATAGTTTAATTTAAAATTCTCGCTTTGAGATGAATCAAACTATACCAAGGTTTCTTTAGAATTGAAATTCTTTACAATTTACATATAGTTATAGAATTTCTGAACTTCTCCGTAAATGCACTTATTCACTTCGTATGTTATAATATTTTTCTAGACAATATTTGGTAGATTATAGTTGAACCAAATATTGATGTCACTAGAAAATTACTCTGGAACTAATTGTAACTATAAGGATGAAGCTTAATATTCTAAAAGAAAGATGATGATTGTATGCATCTAGTTTATAAAAGACTTTGTGTAATTATCATATATTTATGATAGTGAAATATGTCGAGTGGATTAAAGTCCGATAGTTTTTACTAATCATTTTTCGTGAGGTTTTATATGTATAATTCTTGATGTATTGTATCGTTTATGTTGCTGCAATTTATCATTGTTCATTGAATAGTATTTAACTGTTCTTTATTTAGTTGTTTCATCAAATAATTCATGAGCCAGGAAAAGTATAGTCTTGTACGATTTATCCTTCTAATTTTTAATTTTCATTACGTTTATAGATTAGGGTGAACATTCAGTCGATTCAGTAAAAAAATAAACAAAATCGAAAAAATCCAAAATTGAAATATTCAAAATTTTAGAATCGAGTTGAACTAAAATTTTAAATAGAACTGAAGTGAACATATCAAACTTCAATTTTTCGATTTGATTTTTAATTTAACTAAAATTTATTATAAATTTAGGGGATTCAAATTTATTTAAAAAATTCAAATTTAAAATAAATTAATTAATAAATAAATAAAGCAATTACTATACTAATTAGGTTTATTAGTTAACTATATACATACATGTAAATCATACATTACGTTAATGTATATTATAAGTAAATATATATATGATTATATAGACAATCTTATACTCAATCTCATTAACGAGTTTATTTACAAATCTATAAATTTATATATTAATGAATTTGTTCATGAACGTCTTCATGAGTCTTTAATCGAGGTGTTCATGAGCCTATAACCGAGCTGCTCGTGCACTTTTAATCGATGTGCTCATGAGCCTTGACGAGCCGAGTTTTTCTTTGCTCAAACTCAGGTCATTTAATATTCGAGTTTTTTAACGAGCTTAAAACTCGATTCAATTATTTTTCAAACCGAACACAAACAAGCTTTTATCAAATTGAACACCAAGTTGCTCGTGAGCGGCTCGGTTCATTTACAGTATTTTTCACATATACAGTATTAAGAAAATTCATTATTATATCAAAAGAGTATTAAGAAAATTCATTATTATATCAAAAGAGCATTAATTATTACTCTCTCTGTTTGGAAATGTCTGTCGCTTTGACTTTTTTTACGTAATTTAATGGTGTTTGGAAAATATAGTTACATTTATTATTTTTCAATTTTTTTGAATAAAAATATAACTATTATATTTTTATTCAAAAAAAGAAAATTTAAAAAATAATAACTTTAACTATATTTTTTAAATACATTAACCTACGTAAAAACAACAAAGCAACCGAGGGGTATCATTTCTCATTATCTCTTAGTTTAGCGAGTGTTACATATAGGAGAGAACGGAAATACTCCCTCCGTTCCCGTCCATTTCTTAACAAAATAATAGGGGTATTGTAACATGCAATTTTAGAAGGTTTGAAAACATATTTAAATTTAATATTTTTAGAAATTTTTTAAACAAAATAAAAGTATAATTGTTATACTTTTATTTGGTTTAAAATTTTCAAAAAATATTAAATTTAAATATATTTTCTAACCTCCTAAAATTGCATGCTATAATACCCATGTTTTTTTGTTAAAAAATGGACGGGACGGAGGTAGTACATATAATCACTATAGTACTTGAAAAGTGAAATTATATATGGGAAAATAAAAATGACTTATATTAAAAATAATTGTTAAAACTCTTAAATGATTTATAATAAAAAGTGGAGGATATATTTTAGTAATAATTTTTTTAATTATAAAAAATATGACTATAATTCGAATCGAGATAGTTTAAATTCGATTCGAATTTCACTCGATAAAATAGGTTCAAACTCGACTTGAACTCATTAACAAGTCGAGCTTGAACAAAGAAAAATGAACCGATAATAAACTCAAGTTGAATCGAATCAAACTCGAACACTCAAGACTTGAACTCATTAACAAGTCGAGCTCGAACAAAGAAAAATGAACCGATAATAAACTCGAGTCGAGTCGAATCAAACTCGAGTCGAGTCGAATCAAACTCGAACAGTCGAATTGATAAGGCTCGAGCTCGAATTCGATTATATTTTCTCCACAAGTTCTTCTTAAAACTTTTACTAGTTTAATTGGAAACTTAGATCAATGTTACATATAATGTTATTCGATCTGGTACGTAATATGAATTTGGGTATACAAACCATTACCTCTCACGAATCAGATATGATGATCCTTGAATTGAATATGTGAGTAGACACAAGGAATCACATTAATCCTATCTCTTAGATTTACAATACAACTAATTTGATATTTTAAAAATAACTAGAAATTGGACTTAGAAATTTGAGTGAGATCGAAGAAATGAAAAAGATTGAGCTCGACCCGATAATTAAACTCATGAGCAAATTCAAGATCGACTCAATTAATAAATGACCAAGATGAAATACAAATTTTAAGTCCGTTTGATAAATTAAGCCGAATTCGAGTCATAAAAAAAATTCTAACTCAATAAAATTGGACTCGAGTTACAACGCTGATCAAAATTAACCTAAAGTACTCATCCTGCAGTTATGGTATGTTGTTTCCTCGTGATAACTGCCGTTAGATATTCAGTTAGGATTTTCTTAAAAGTCCAAAAGGCGCGCTCCACTCCTTTTGTGTTTCTTGTCATTTTGCATACGCTCCCAACGGTGTTACTATTTAAAATACAGCAATTTCTAACAAAGTCTCTTTTTTAATTAAAAATAATAGACTTTGCAATCACGTGAAAAGTGATAAACATATAAAAGTCATAAGAAGATTAATTAAATACATAAACTTATTAATCAATAAATAATTAATTAGTACTAGGTGACTAAATAGACAGGCACTGATGAGGCGGCTGAACTCCGTGATTGCTGGTCCATGTTAACTTCCCTGAGACTAATGTAGGGAATAATATTATCTCCCATTAGAAACACTGGGCCCGAAGATGAGCGTCCGGTCCTGTAATAAGGCCCACTACTTCTGCTCTCCGTCATGTAAATTGGGCCTGATACAGAGGCGCGTACTGTGTAATCGCCGCCACCAAGATCATTGAGATGATCATCACCGTTGATTTTTTGTTGACTGTGAAATCGAATGGGTTTTAATTTAGCTCTAAAGAAACGAAATGCGTTTTTCAACCACTGTTTTGATCTGCCCATCTTCTTCTTCTTTTTGAAAACATTGTAATTGTCTTGAAATACGGGCTTTTGAATTTGATGCTTTGAGTAGTGACCTCCTTTTTCCTGCTTATGTTTTCTTGCTTCTTCTAATACCTACATGATAGTATCCATATGAAAAGAAATAATATCACATAAAAAAACTCAACACAAGATAGAAGATTAATATTAGAAGCTACACAAGGACAAGTGTGTGTGAATTAGTGTGTGTGTATGAAGAAGAGTGAAATATAGTTAACCTGAAAATAATGGGATTGAGGGTCGAAGTGCATTGGGAAAATGGGAGATTTGTTAGACATTGTACTTTCTGGGAACATGAGTGTTTTCTGTTGAGATTGTTAATTTTTTGGTAGTTATAAAATGAGTAGAGAGAGAGTGTGTGTGTGAAAAGTGTGTGTGTGTGTGTGTGTGGTCCTGTAGTTATTAGTAGGACTCGGCGGACACTACTTCTAACTTCTAACGGTGCATTCCAGTTTTGTGCTATCATGTCATTTTATGATTGAGAGTGGTCTAACTCTGTGTTTTCTCAAAATTTATTCCCTAAGGCTGTGTTTGGATCTTGGAAAGTTGGGAGTAAAATGAAATACAATGTAAAATAGATTCCATCTTATGTTTGGATATCAAGGAAAATAGCAAGTAAAATGTTAATTTCTTTGTTATTTGGAGTCTAATGGAAAATGTTTTACCTCTACTTTTACTTCCTTGTAATCTATTTTACATGGGAAAATATTTTACCTCCAACTTTCCGAGTTCCAAACAAAGCCTAAGTCAGCTAGATATTTTCATAAGATTTTTGTTTTGAACTATGATAAGTTTTTTATTTTCTATATTTATTTTATTAATTATAAATTAATTTATATTTAAATATTAAAATTTATTTCATTATAATATTTTATGATAATAAATAAATATGTGTTATATATATATATATATACTCTCTCCAAAATTGAATGAGCTGCTTTTCTTTTTTCAAAATTTCAATATGAGTGAACCTTTAACTTAAAAAACGAAATTGCACTAAATTGTGAATAATATGAGAACCTGAGTGAGGGATTTTATTCCAATTAGTATGATATTAGAGCCTTCATTCTCTCCTTAATCATAATTAGTCGTTGCGCTTCTTTGCCACTGTCGTAATTTTTCTTCTTCTCTTCTTCCGTTGTCTACCTCTTTTCTTCATCTCGGATAAAAAATCTGAAAAATTCTCCATTCATCCTGCACAAACAGTTCATAACATTAAGTACTTGGTCCCTTAACTCTTGATCTTCAACGAATGTAGTATATATGGGCGAAACTTTTCTAAGTTATCGCTTGCGCCCGTACCATCATGGATTATATCGATGATCCCGAAACGTCACTTCCTAATCACGATGTGTCCACTAAAAATAGACCAAGTTAAACTCTTCTTCACCGGTTCCTCTTACTGTCATCTCTCCACAGCTATGACATTCTAATTTGAAATATCGAATCAAGTTTATAACTTTTTTAGGAAAAATAAAATAATTTCATATAATAAAGAGACTAGCTCTCATTTATGTTCTTCTTGTGAGATAGCCAAACATAAGCGTTTGTCATTTTATATGTCAAAATCTATTATTTTCTCTTCTTTTGATATAATACATATAGTGATTTGTGGACTTCTCCTGTGTTAAGTGGCCAAGACCATCGTTACTATTTTATTCTTCTTGATGACTTTACTAATCATATTTGGGTTTAACTATTAAAATACAAGTATGATGTTTGTTCTAAATTTTTTCAGTTTCACACTATGATCGAAACCCAGTTTAAAAAAGAAATCAAGATATTCCACTGTTATAAGGGTCGGAGACTTGATAATATACAATTACGTACATTTTGTGAACAAAATGGGATGCAATTTCGATTTTCTTTCCCAACACTTCATCTCAAAATAATAAGACTGAACAAATGATTCGTACTCTAAATGATATTACTATTTTCCTTCTCACTCATGCCTTCATACTTCCATCATATTAGGTTGAAGCTCTTCTTATGGCCACTTACCTCTATGACATTCTCCCTACGTCGATACTAGATTTTAATACTCCCATTTATGTTTTTTATCGTCATTCTCCCACTTATGAGCACATACGAGTCTTTGGGTGTTTATATTTTTCAAACTTGAGTGCTACTAAGAAACACTAGCTCTCACTCAAATCTACTATTTGTATTTTTTTCGGCTTTCGTGTGAACCACCATGGTTATGCTTGCATTGATCTATCCGCTAAGAAAGTCATTATCTCTCGGCATGTGACCTTTGATGAGATAATTATTTCCTCGTCAAATATGACATCTTACTTTTCATCTTTTTATGACTTTCTTTTAATCTGCCTTTACATTCTTCAATCCTTGAGTGTCTAGTAGACAATTTTCCACCACAGATCCGACATGTTGGTATGTCCGATCCAGGGAACACATATGGCCCTTCACCATCACCACCACCACCACCGCCACCGCCACCTCCACCCCCTCCCCATCTCACTACTCGTTATGGTGATGTCTCACCGAACATCAGCTGAATTCTTCAACCAACACTCCCGTATCATATGCTGCCACCAGTGAGAATGTCTCTTACACATCATTGTCGCCGCCGTCGTCATCACCACAACAAGATCACTCGATGACCATCTGCTCTCAAAATAGCATTTACAAACCCAAAGTATCACATAACGCCTTTACAAAAACTCACTACATCTCCCCGCTTCCCAAGTCTCATATTACTGTTATGCAAGATTCAAACTGGAAAGATGTTATGAATGAAGATTACAAGGCCTTGATTAAATGGTACATGAAACTTCCTCCCTCGCCCCAGGATGCTAATGTTGTTCGATGTATGTGGTTATTTGAACAAAAATAAAATTCATATGACTATTTACAAATGTATAAGGCACGTCTGGTGGTGATGGGTCACAATCAACAGATAGGGATGAACGTGATGAGATATTTAGTCCTGTAGTAAATCCTGCAACCATCAGAACGATTCTCGATTTGGCTCTATCTTATTCTTGGCCAGTTCATCAACTTGACGTAAAAAATGCATTTGCTCACGGAAACTCAAAAGACACTGTATTAATGCACCAACCTCCGAAGTCTATTACCTCGCTGCCCCTCGCTATGTCTGTTGCCTCCGTAAATCACTTTATGTCCTAAAGCATGATCCACGAGCTTGGTATTATAGGTTTGCTACTTATATCACTCGGTTGGACTTCACTTGTAGTAATAATGGTGATTCTCTTTTTATATATAAGCATGTGAATGATATTACATGCCTCCTTTTTTATATGGATGACATTGATCTTACGACTTCTTCAACTCCTTTTCTTCAGTATATTATCTCTCTTTTGAATGCTGAGTTTGCCGTGACGGATCTTGGGTCTTTAAACTATTTCTTAGACATCTTTATTCGTCGTACTCCTGACACTATGTTCCTCCCTTAACGAAAATATGGTGAAAAGATTATCGTTCGGACGAATATGAGCTCTTGCAAGCCTGTTTTAACACCCGTTGACTCAAATGCCAAGCTTAGTGTCACAAAAGTTCTCTTGTATCAGATGTGACACTAGGTATAGTAGTCAGCCAGTATTTAACCTACACTTTCCCTGATATAAGCTATGATGTACAATAAATATGTTCATTTATGCATGCCCCGCGTGAGTCTCAGTTCACAGCTATAAGTGCATTCTGCATTATGGTAGTGAAACACCTGACTGTGGTAGTGGAACATTTGGCTATGGTTTACATCTTCGTGCATCCCCCCATTAATGGTTTAATAGTGTACTGTCGTGCAGATAGGGACAAATGTCTCGATATTGTCGCTCCATATCTAGATATTGTGTTTATTTAGGTGATAATCTTTATTCTTGGTAATTTAAGTGATAATCTTTTTTTTCGTTCTAATGCAGATGCAGAATATTGTAGAGTTGCTAATACAATTGATGAAACATCGTGACTCCGGAATTTATTACTTGAACTTCATTACCCGCTCCAGAAAATTACTATTGTTTTTTGTGACAATATTAGTGTAGTTTATTTCTCATCTAATCAATCATGTGCAACATTAACGCATTAAACACGTTAAAATGGATATCCACTTTATTCGAAAAAAGTTACTCTTAATCATGTCCGTATTCTTTATGTTCCCTTTAATTATTATTATGCTGACTTCTTCATTAAGAATATATCCTCATTAGTTCTATAACTTCGATCTAGCCTTTGTGTTCGTCCTACTCTCGCTTCAATTGTGGGAGGGTGATAATATATATATATATATATATATGTGTGTGTATGTGTATTTTATATGTAATTTTTCTAATTTATAATTCATTTTTGTAGATCAAAATCTGGACTTTGTTACTATTGGAAATATGTTATGTATTGTGAATAATACAAGATCTCGAATAAGGAACTTTATTCTGATTAGTATTTTTATTAGGACTGAAAACATATTTTTATTAGGGCTGAAAATGAATACTCGAATCTGAGTTCGATCCGGATTCGACTCGAAAAAAGTTGAACGAACCTCGTATTCATAAGTAAATCGAACGAATTCGAATTCTTTATATTATCCGACTAAAAGCGAGTCGAATATTATCAACTCTATATTCGTTTGTTTTTGGAATTAACAGTTCATATAAAATTTGAGTACATAAATAGGTAAAATTCGATCGGATTAATGTATCTGGACAAATTCATAACTATATATCTTTTGAGAAAATCAAGGAATAGTGTTATATGTGGTGAAATCAATTACATATATACTTTTCATTTGCAATCTCATTCACGTTAAATTTCGATCCCATAAATCATGATATAATCGTATGTCTCTTCTTCTAATCATTATTTTTATTTAATATTCTTATATTATATATACAAACTTTATATTCTGATTATATCCATTAATCCATATCTATTTCTCTGATTTTATCTTAAACATTATAGTGAATATATTATTTTAATTTTAATAAATTTAGATTGTGAATGTTTTTTTTCTAAATTATATTATTTTTAAAGATTAATAGATTTGAATTCGACTCGACTTAAAAAAAATAGTTCGATATTAATTCTAGTCGAGCCGAATTGAATACGAATAGTATAATACGAACTCGAATCGAATACAATAAAAAATAAATTTTTATACTTTGAATTGAGATCGAATTCGACTAATAATAATAAAAATCGAGTTAAATATGACCATATAGATATTCGTAAAAATTCGACTCGAATTCACCTATGATATTGTTAACTTATAAATTTTAATATTTTTAATATTTAATATGATATTGTACTTTATACTTGTATTTGTATTTTTAGTTTTTTGCTAACTATATTAGTTCGTTTGATTCAAGATATATTACTTACAATTCGTCTGAAATAGCTGAGTTCATTTTTTCATTAAACTAATTAAAATTAAACTAACTAAACTTTAATTATAAAAATAGTATGTCTTAATTTTACAAATTCAGAAATTGTATCTTCGTAAATTAAAAACTAAAAAATGTAACAATATAACCATATATTTCTGTAAAAAGTTATCTACACATTGCAATCTGAATTCTGAAACATATATAGTACTCTTCTCAAATAAATGCACAACTACACAACCTTATTAGGTTATATAATTTAAATACAACATACTCATGTCAAACAAAATGCATGAGAACCAAATTACTTACAAGGTTACTACTTTAAAAAAAACATAAAAAATAAAAAATGTAAGTGGATGACGTCATCATCATCCAACCCTTTATTTTTCTTATAAAACCTACACAAACTATACATTAAACAAAATAATTATATTTGAATTAATTAATTATTAAGCAGCAGCCATTCCAGGATCATATGGGAC
>JAUEJK010043368.1:0-12496 GCA_032274865.1 Eryngium alpinum
AAATCTAATGCATTTAATATCATATTTTATAGCATATAACGCATTTTGATCATGCGTTACAACTCTTAAAATATTTTTAAAAATTAATTAACTAGCTATAGCTCATATTGAACATGTGTTAGCTATAACTCATGTTGAACATGAGTTATCACCGGCTATTTTGGACCAACTTTTTAAAATATGCTATTTTCGTCAAATTTCTTTAAAATAATGCTATTTTGGTCCTTTTTTCTTATATTCAACTACTGTTCAATTAATCTCTGACTACTCAGCTACTTATTAAAGTTGATCATGATAACGTCTATCCTACTGGAGGCATAATAGAGTATAACATGATACAAATGTTAAGTAGCTCTTACTATCTTAAAATTGTAAGGGAATAACTATCTAACATAGTATCAGAATTATTTATTGAAAGTATCTCAAGTATTATACTTATTATTATTTTAAATTAAATTTGAGAGTACACAAAAAGAAATCCTACCTTATAAATCGCACCTAACTAGTTTAGGATGCTGTTTTAGATCAAAATCACACCAAAACTGTATCATGCTAATGTAAACATTGACTAGATATAATATGTTCCCAGATATAATACGGAAAACAGTGGAGAAAGGGATAACTACAATTCTAGATTATGCATCAGAACAAGGAATTGAGGTGGATTTGCATGACATATAGCAGAGGCTTACTTTTATTATATTTGTACATTGCTTCCCAAAGCCTCTGCCGATTTACCTCATACTCCTTTCCGAAAGAGTTTCACAGCTACTGAAGTAGCTGCAATGTTCTATAGACATTTGCTGCCAGAAACTTCGAGGAAATGCAAGGTTCGATCGGATCTGGTCATCAAAAAGTACAACTATTTATAGGAGCACAGCAAGCTCTTCTCTCATATCTTTATCTTCTAGTAGTAGAGGAAATAAACTATACTAGAACAGAACAAGTGCATCAGTGCTACGAAATCAAACATCATACACCTACGTATCTAGCCACACCCAAGAAGAACCAACCGAAATAAGGTTCAGATTCATGGACTAAACAGGTATGCTTGATCTAACATGAACACCTTATCGTACTTATTAAGCATCATCCATATGTTGTCAAGAAATAGGCATATAGGGCACAAAAGCTACTGAGATTTTGTTTATCATCTTTCTAGTGTAGCAAAAATATGTGTACTATATATATATATATATTATATTTCATAAATTTCATACATACACACACTTTTTGCAATACTAACGCATGGGAATGTTTACATGCATAACAGGAGGAAGGGAAGGGTAGAAAAGATGTAAAAAAAGATGAAAGTAGAGAACCTAAGTTATCTTGGAAGAGAATGAAAAGTTGAGGAAGCAAGCTAGCCTTCTACACCAAGAGAACCTTTATTTGATGTCCGAGTCTCCAAAGAAGCTAATCTCCACCAACTACTTCATGATCAATAACATCAATGCAGAAAAATTATCATTTTGCTTTATGTTGCATCACTCTTTATGTATAATTGCCATGAAGCTGCAATAAGAAATCAGCGAGTTATGCAATTGGCACCATATACAATTTATTAAGTAGAAAAACAAAAATAAAGAGTAATATGTTGATTCATACCTGTTAAGTCATGGCCTCCGTTGACAATTACAAAGAAGAGAGTTTCAGTATACTATTATCGTTGTTAAAGAAGACTCATACTAGAGGGTTGTCATCACTACGAGAAAGTCCATTCATAATCTTACAATAAAAGCATGTACGTGTAAGTTTAGATGTGGATGGATGTTCAAGCCAGCAGAGACAAATACGTAATTCATATATAATTTGGTAAACGTAAGTAATAGGTTTGTCCTACAAGCTATTTCACATTTCCCAAGTGACGGACAGTTTTTTCAATTTTTCATAATTGTTAAACATCCCCTTATCAGGCAATTAATTGATTACAACTAAACATATAAACCAGTAATAAGAACTTGGGTCTAAACTAATTGGAGAGTGAGCCATGGTGCAAGATTACAAACCAAAGCAGTTTTGCATTATCATCTCAACTTTTATATAAAAAGTAGAGCAACTCACAGAAAGGAATTAATACACTGTATAAAGAAGTTCGTGGATAAAAAGGAATAGAGCACAAATTTTAAACTAAGATTACAGAAAGGAAGGTGGTATTCATTTGTCTCCTCACTTGAGTGGCTCTATTTTGATATGTCCCCAGGAAATCTCCTGTTAGCCTAATGCAAAGCGTAAGAGTGGACATCATCTGAGCGAGTCATTATCATTAAGAGTTTCATGTCATTGTACTATTGTTCTTTTCTCTTAGCCCATAACATGACAAGAGAGAATCCCATCAATGACATGATAACAACCTGCAAACGACAAAGAATTTTATTATTTTTCCAAACATGTCAACAGTATCTCATGTATGATATTTTTTAGGAGCATATACAATAATATACAAGACCATGAAACACAAAAGGTGATAAAAGTCTTATTCGGTGTACGTGTAATAGAAATAAAAATCGGAAGGGAACTTTTCAAGACACTAAACTAGTAATCCTCATATATGAATATCTTAATTTTGAAGCCGGATTTCGTCGGATACAGGCTTTCAGCTTACCTGCAAAAAGAATAAATGTGAGGGATTTTTCTCCCGATCCACCTCCGGCGTGAGAGTAAGTAAGCAGAAAAATTTGGGTAACCGTCCAGAGAATTGTATGTGGTTTGTGTATTCTGAGTAAAACATAATTAGGGTTACCTGGACAAACTTACTGATTATATATCGGAGGGTGGATGGTAGAGTCCGAATAGGATTTAGAAGCTTATCTGTAGCCGGTAGTAGAATCCAGATAGAACGAGGAGTCTCCGTAGAGGTACATCCTATTCTTTGGGTAACAATATCAGTTCAAACAAACTTCCGTCCAGATAGGAGTCTAGTTGGATAAGAACTCCTTGTTGGCGAGCTAATCCGGACTAGATCGTAATTGTATGGGGATTGGGCCAAGCCAACTAGCATAACAAATATAATTTGACCAAATAATTGTGTCCAAATAACCAACTTAATATTCAAGTGACTAGTCGGATATATGTTTAGTTACTGGTTTATATGTTTTGTTAAATATGATCAGTTTTGTGTTTGTATTTCCGATATCCCGCAGCCGGTTAGCGAATCCAGCAGGCTCTCACCCATGGGCTCGGGGCCATATAGTGATAAAGGGAGTATTGACAATAGTCCAGATGGGGATCCATTAGTTGGCCCTGATGATATTTATCCTCTTTTTGCGGTTCCAGCCTCATTTGAATTGGCATGGCATATCATACCGAAAACTTTGAGGAGTCCCCCTCCAACATTGAGCCAGAGGATATATTGGGGATACAAGTGTTTATCAATCCATCAACAACCCTAGTGTTATCGGTGTCGAAGAGTAAGGCCTTATCAAAGTACTATCTTCCAAGTGAGCACTATTATCATCCACCTGCTGCGTGTGATCGGATATATCTAGCACGAGACTGTGGTAAGGGAATGATAGGGATTGGAGTGACTATATGTGCCCTTAAGTGCGGCCTTCACTTTCCTCTTCACCCCTTTTATCAGAAGTTGTTCATGGATTTGGAAATAGCTGTCGGCCAGCTTATGCCCAACAGCTTCATTCACATTAATTCGTTCCTCTATCGATGTCAAGGCCGGAGTGTGACCCCCACCTTGCGGTTGTTTTGGACTCACCACCAATTCAAATCTGTCCATGTTGTCCCCAGTTGTTATGTAAACAGTTTGCACGTGGATTGCCAAAAGTGGGATGCCTTGAAGACCAACACCAAGAACAAGAATGAGAAGTGGGTTTATGTGGTTGGTCCCAATCTAATGGAGTTTGGTGCCTAGAAAAACATATACATTAAGAGTTAGTGTCCCAAGTTGAAGAGAGATGAAGTGATTGAGTACCAAAAATCGCTTCACCCCCATGATCAAAGCATGGTGCTTAAACCGGCAATAACCCATTCAGAAAACTGGCTGGCCAGTATTGGCAGTTAAGTCTTTACTTGCTATCTTGTATGCTATTTAATGATTTGCTACTTAGTCTTGCTATCTGACATGTTATTTTACTTGTGCGGTGTCTCAGTGGGCTGATAAAGTAAAAGAGGTGGTTGGCTGGCTGAATACTAAGGGTCAAAAAATAAAGAACAAAGAGAGCTCATCTACCGCTGTAGTGTCTAACCGTTCCGAGCAGCTACTTGGTTCAGGAAGCAAGCCTGCTGAGTCTCCAGTTGGTGGAAAGCGAAGGAAAGTCGTGTCAATCTCTCCTCCTCGGCCAGCCAAACACACTAAGAGTTCTTCCTTTATCCAGTCCCTCAATACCTTTAGGTCTTTGGCCACCGCTCCTTCTGTTCATGTTGGACAAGACTTGTCCAATATCATGTTATTTCCGGGTGATGCTTCCAAGTATAAACAACAATCTTTGTCTGACAGGAATGCCCAGGTGCTTGCACATCTCTCACGGGTGTGCATCATTTCTTTAAGCTTCCATATTTTTTGCTGTCCAGATTGATGAATGATTATGATCTGTATGACAGGCATTCACTTGGGCTTCTTTGACTGATGATAGGGTTAAGGTTAGCCGGTCTACGATCTTATCTGCCCAATAGAAATCGAAAGAGACTGAAAACTGAACTACCAGACTTAAAGATAGGTTGTCCAAAGCAAGTGAAGAGATTGAGAAGACCCAGGAGTCTCTAGCTAAGGCCAAGAGACGGGTGAGGTGGCGAGACAAGACCATCATGCGAGAGTCTATTAGAGCCAAACAAGCTGAGGAGACCATGTATCAGTTAAGCTTATTGGAGATCCTGAACAAGGCCAAGGACAGTGGGCAGTAGACTACATGCTCCTTCTCCCTGATCCCCAGGTGGATCTACTTGTGGATTCGCCGATGCCAGAGTTTATGTCGCAGTCCCCCGAGGAGGCGTTGGAGAAACACAACAGTTGCGAGAGGATGACGCCGAGGAGATGGCTTGATTGGTACCCAGGAAGGCCCGGATGATCTTTTATAAGCATTAATTTGCATCAACACTTATTATTTGTGATCATGCATTATCATGCTATCGTATTAGGCCTTTGGGCATAGGTACTTGAACGTCTGCGGAATATTCCCTTGGTCTAACCAGGTCTTATATTTTAATCTGACTGGATTGTGATATTACATTGGCCAGAATTGTAATTTTTATTTTGTCTTGGAGCCACTCTAGGACCCGAACAGAGTAACTTGGCAAAATATTTCTTATGAAAACTTGACATTGTTATAATTGGCCAGTCAAATTAACACTGTCTGTTAAGATAATAAATCCAGTGCTGAAGAAGCAAACAACTACTTTTATTCCATATTTAACTCCTAAAAGGGAAAATTTCCTAAACTCACTACTTCCTAAGCTGAATAAGTATCAGTACTTGAAAAAAAAATCAGATAAAATTAATAGCTACTGATAATAACGCCTCAAGTGGGCAACATTCCAGGTGTTTTTAAGGAGCTCGCCTCTCATAGTTTCCAGCTTGCAGGTGCCAATTCTGGGCATATCTACCACTTTATATGGCCCTTCCCACTTTGGCATGAGTTTTCCCATCTGTTCACGTTTACAAGCAGCAACTTCTCGGAGCACCAGGTCCCCAACTTTAAAAGTTCATGCCTGGAGATTGGAGTTAAAAAATTTAACTGCTCGCTGCTGGTAGGCAGCTATTCTAACCACTGTCTCTGGCCGGAGTTCCTCCAGAAATCCAGAATTTGACCGAACTCCCTGGTTGTTCGTGATCAAATTAAAGCAGTGTTGCTGAATGAAGGGAAACCCACCTCAATATGAACAAGGGCCTCTGTACCGTAAGCCAGGCGGAAGGGAGTTTCACCTGTGGCAGTCCATGGTAGGGTGCGGTATACCCAGAGCACTGTGTATAGCTCGTCTACTTGTAGTCCCTTAGCATCGTTCAACCTTTTCTCAATCCCTTTAAACAACACTTTATTTGTGCTCTCTACCTGTCTATTTGCATGGGGATATCCTATTGAGGCTGTATGATGCTTAATATTTCATTGTGCTAAGAACTCTTCGAATTTCTTGTCCTTCAATTGGGTGCCATTGTCTGACACTACAATTTTGGGAACACCGAACCTCAAAATCAAATAATCCAGGAAAAAAATTCACAAGCTGGTATAGTGACGTTTTGAAAAGGACGTGCTTCATCCCATTTGGTCATGTAATCCACTGCCGCAATGCAGTACAGCGCTTTCCTTGTAGACTTAGGAAGTTGGCCAACAATGTCAATCCCCCACATGGTAAACGGGATTAGGCTTAATATCGGGCTCAACTCAGTTGGTTGTTTCTTCGGGACATTGTTGTGGATTTGGCATTTGTGGCATTTCTTTACGTAGTCCATAGCATATACCCCGGGTGTAGGCCAGTAATACCCCTGCCTTAAAATTTTGAGAGCCAAGGCTTTGCCGGCCAAATGGTCGGCACAATGGCCTTCATGAACATCCTCAGTTGATGTTTTTTATTCTTCTGGTGTCAAGCATCGAACTAGGGGCTGAATTAGCGACCGACGATACAGCACATCATTGATAATTGTGTAGTTGTTAACCTGATACCTGATCCGCCTAGCTTCATTCTAATCTAACGGTAGGATTTCACTATGCAAATAATTCTAGATAAGGGTCATCCAATTGGTGTTCTGATCTATGACCATAATCTACTTCTTTTTGGCCGATGACTTTGTCACCTCGCTCATGTAAATTGTCCCTTCCATGTCTCTAGTGTCAGTCGTGGCAACACGGGATTACGCATCTGCCCTAGCGTTGTCGTCACGGTTGATGCCAGTGAGCTTAAATTTTTTGAAGTTCTTGGCCGACTCTTTCACCTCTGCATAGACCTTTAATTTTCATCCCGCTGCTCAAACTCCCCAGAGTAGTGTTTGACCACCAACTGTGAGTCGCTATATGCTTGTAAGTTCTGCACTTCCAGAGCCTTGGCCAATTTCATGTCGGCCATGAGGGTCTCATACTCAGCCTCATTGTTTGTTAGTTTGAAGGTGAATCTAATAGCTTACCTTATTTCAAAACCTTCTGGGCTGGTCAAAATCATACATGCACCATACCTTTATCTGTCACCGATCCATCCACATACAGGGACCAGGGCTTGGGTGGGGTCGTCTACCTTGTTTATGCCACTTCCTCCATTAGGGTGCTGAAGCTACACTCCACCACAAAGTCTGCTAAGGCCTGAGCCTTAATGGCCGTGTGAGGCTTGTACACAATATCATGCTCTCCAAGTTCCACTGCTCATGAAACAAACCTCCTGGTCGTGTCAGTTTTCTTAAATACCTTTTTAAGAGGTTGGTCAGTGATAACCGTAATAGTTCTGCCCTGGAAGTAGTGCCTTAGCTTCCTGGCTACAATTACCAAGGCAAAAGTTAGCTTATGTATATTCGGGTATCTGATATCTGAATCCTTTAGTGCATGGCTGACATAAAACACTGGTTTCTGGACTTCTACATCATCTTTGACTAGCACTGCCCCACTAATTTGTCACTGGCAGCTAGATAAATTTGCAGAGTCTCATGCTGATCTGACTTTGCAAGTAGTGGGGCCGATGAAAGATATTCCTTAATTTGCTCAAATGCCTCAGCACACTCTTTCGTCCATTCAAAATCTTTCACTCTTTTTAGGGTGCCAAAGAACGGTAATGCTTTCGCTGCCGAGCGAGATATAAACCTTCTGAGTGCGGTTAGCCTTCTTGTAAGCATTTGGATCTCCCTCTTGGACTTTGGTGCCTCCATGTCTACCAGTGCCTGTATCTTCTCATGATTGGCCTCGATCCGCCGCTGACTTACCATATACCCCAAGAATTAACCAGACCTTACACTGAACGTGCACTTGCTTGGATTAATTCTCGTATTATTCTTCCGAAGGATTCCAAAGCATTCCCTCAAGCTTTCAATATTGTCGTAGTCATGACTCTTCAGAATCATATCGTAAACGTAACATTCCATGTTTCTGCCGATCTGGTCTTTAAAAACCCTGTTAATCATCCTCTGGTATGTGGCACCAGCATTTATTAGGCCGAACGGTATCTTCACATAAGCATAAGTACGAGTACGGGTGATGAATTTTGTCTTGGGTATGTCTTCTTTCTTCATGATGATATCCTGAGAAGGCATCCAGAAAGATGAGGACTGAATATCCAGCTGTTGCATCTATTAGTTGGTCTATAGTTGGAAGCGGATGGAAGTCCTTCGAACAAGCCTTATTCAAGTCCTTATAATCAGCACAATGCGCCATTTCCCATTTGCCGTTTCTACCACCACCACATTGGCCAGCTATTTAGGGTATTTGATTTCCCGAATGAACTTGGCTTTCAGGAGCTTCTCCACTTCTTCATTAACCACCTTTGTCTTGCTGGGGCAAAATTTCTTTTTTTTGTCGGACTATTTTAGAGTCTGGATCCACGTTCAGGTTGTGAACAGATATGTCTTCACTGATCCCTGGCATGTCTTCTGTCCCCCAAGCGAAGACGTCCGAAAATTCTCTTAGTAGCTCAATTAACAAGTCATTGGCTCCATCTAGCAAGTCAGTTCCAATTGTCACAATTCTTTCCTTGTTTCCAGGAGTTAGCTCCACCTGTTCAATCTCCGTGACACCCTCAAAGCACTCATGTTCAATATTGTATGCATACTTCTTCTTTGCCTTTGAGCTTTCGGGTTGGTTCTTGTCCTTTTTCTAGAGCTATCACCGTCTGGGTCTTTATCATCTGGTGGGTTGTTCACAACAGACCCCTTCAGGATCAGATTTCGTGTTGTAACCTGGTCTCCTTTTACTTCCTCAATGACATTGCTAGTAGGGAATTTCATCTTCAGGTGGGACAGGGAATATGGCATGGAATTTAATCGGCATTGGGCGGCCAAGAATCATACTATACGGGCACTACTCATATACTATATAAAATTCTTGTTCATGCGGAGCGGTGCGTGGAAATGTACCGATCTGGAGTGTGAAGTGCGCCTTCCCAATAATATGGATCGGGGTATTTCTGTAGGTATAGAGTGGTGGCTCAAGGCATGGTTCCATCTCTTCTCCGTTTAACTTCATATGGTCGTATGCTTTTTTGGACAATATATTGACTGAACTCCCACAGTCAACCATGACCTTGTAGATTTTGTGCCTCTGTAAGATGCATGAGAACACAAATGGATCTTGGTGCTTCCAGGTCACCCCCTCATAATCATCTTCTGTAAAATATATTCCATCAATCTCACGACGTCGATCAATATTTCTGTAGAGATTATTAACCTCTTAGGCATATTTCTTCCTAGCTACCTTAGTGATTGCTCCCATGATACTTCCTCCAGAGATTGTGTAAATCCTGCCTAATAGGTCCTCTTCCATGGGCTGCTGATCTTTGTCTGGCCTTTCACGTCTATCAGCCCTGTCTTTTTTGTCTTTCTGGATAAACAGCTTCAGGTCACCATTTTTTATCATCTTCTCTATTAGCTCTTTGAGCTGGTAACATTCTGATGTTGTGTGACCATGATCCTCTTGATAGTCATAGATTTTTTTTTTCATTCCTCTTCCAATCTGAGGTTTTGAGCTTTGCTGGCCTTTTAAGGTTCATGTTCGTCCTTTTAATTTCATTCAGTACCCGAGAGCGGGGCACATTCAATGGTGTAGGCACTGCTTCCTCTCTAGCCCTTTTCTTCTTTTCTGAGCGGTCTGGCTTATCATTTCGATCTATCTTCCCCTTTAGCAACCAACTCCTCTTTCTGTCAGACCAGGCTTTCTCCTTAGCTAGGCTCTTCCTTTCCGAGGGCCTCTTCCTTGGTTCTGATGTTCCTACCCTGGTATATATTTCGTCTAGGGAGGATGGAGCGAAGTCATAAAATGAGAACAAGAACTTTCTGCTCATCACTGGATCCAGTCCCCCATAAAGAAACACCATAGCCTCGGTTTCATTCAGGTTTGGAATCTTCACGCACTCATCTTTGTAACGAGCCATGTAGTGAGTCATGGTTTCATCAGGCTTCTGTCGGCAGTTAATCAATGATGTCGTGAGCTTTCTGGTCCAGGAATTGTATGCATAATTCTTAAGAAAATTTCATTTCAGCATAGCATAGGAAGTGATGCTATTAGGTTTGAGGGCCCTATACCACCCCTGGGCTCCATCCTTTAAGTATACCTCGAACATCTGGCACATGGTAAAGTCATTCTGCCCTGCAACTCTCATACTCCTTTCATATTATGTGATGTGTTCAATTGGGTCGCCTTTACCATAATACTTGTTTATCTTTGGTATAGTAAGTCCAGTAGCTGGGACATGGTCGTGGATATCATCGACCATAGGGGACACATCCTTTCATGCATGGCACTATTAGCTTGGCGAGATCTGCTTCTTGGTTCATAGCCATCATCCTCATCCAAATCCTCATCAATCTGCACGTACCTTTCGGAGCAGTGCCTCTTCCTCTCTTCAGGGAAGTCACGTGGGCCAAGTGCTTGCCCCTGATGGCTGATGCAGTCTTTCACAAGACTGGCTTTCTCAGCCTGTATCTCATTCGCTTGCTCATCGAGGACCTGCATTCGGATCTTCCTACTTTGATTCTATAACTGTCTGGTTGTCTCCTCCGCCCTTATCCTTATCCTTTATTGAGGCCGATGCCTTGCCATTTGGATCGGGTCATTCAGATTTATACCCGTCGGGCCATAGGCTGGGGCTAGCGTCGGTGATCGTTCCCTTTGCAATCCATGTCTGGTAGTAAAAAAGTCATGTATCGGTCGTTCAGATTAAACTCCCTTTGTTCATCTCTGTCTTCTGCCTGACAACTGGTCTCTGGCCTAATTCTCCGATTTCGGAGGGTGTGGATGTTTTTTTCATTATTGCGGATAATGTGACTGCCATAATGAATGATGAGTGGCGGTTCCATCAGGATGGACGGTGATACGACTGGACTGATGGGTGGATGGAGTATATAATGATAGTGTGGTAAACGGTTGAGAGTTGGACGAAAGGGTGTATGGATCGTTGTGTTCTGCCATTTTGGCAAAAACGGTAAAACAAATTGCTTTTTATCAAAAAATCTCTAAGCGGTTCCCACAGACGGCGCTAAAATTGAAGCCAGATTTACTATATTAGATATCCACATGCAGGACTAAACTTTCTTATGTATACATAATATCAATAACTGATATACAAAAACTAATACAAGATCATATCCAAGGGGAACCATGACAGATACAGTAGCTAGTATGCAGAAAAGATGAGACTCTACGAAAAGAAAAAGTAAAAAGGAGACATGTTGGAACGCTATTAACGAATTTCACGTACATACCCAATAGATAAAGAACGAAAGGACGACCAAAGAAGACTTGGAAGGAAGTTATTCGTAAAGATTTGAAAGGTAAGAGATTGACCGAGGACTTAGTGATGTATAAAAGCCAGTGGAGGAAGATGATTCATGTGACCGACTTGACGTGATCCCGCGTATGGTTCATGTTAGCCTACCCCAACTTTGTTTGGAAAAAGGCTTAGTATGATGATGATGATGACCCAATAGATAAAGAACTTGTTACAAAAGATAACTCCATGAATGTGTTTATACAGAGAGAAAGAGAGAGAGTGGAACACAAAAGGTGATAAAAGCCTTATTCGGTGTATTTGTAATAGAAATAGAAATCGGAAGGGAACTTTTCAAGACACTAAACTAGTAATCCTCATATACGAATATCTTAATGTTCAAGCCGGATTTCGTCGGATACAAGCTTCTAGCCTACCTGCAAAAAGAATGAATGCGATGGATTTTCCCCCGATCCACCTCCGGCGTGAGAGTAAGTAAGCAGAAAAATTAGAGTAACCGTCCAAAGAATTGTGTGTGGTTTATGTATTCTGAGTCTAACGTAATTAGGGTTATCTAGACAAACTTACAGATTATATATCAGAGAGTGGATGGTAGAGTCCGAATAGGATTTGGAAGCTTATCTGTAGCCAGTTGTAGAATCCAGATAAAAAGAGGAGTCTCCGTAGAGGTACATCCTATTCTTTGGGTAACAATATCAATTTAAACAAACTTCCGTCTAGATAGGAGTCTAGTTGGATAAGAACTACTTGTTTGGTGAACTAATCCAAACTGAACCATAATTGTATGGAGATTGGGTCAAGCCAGCCAGCATAATAAATATAATTGGACCGAATAATTGAGTGTCCAAATACCCGACTTAATATTCAAGTGACTAATCGGATAGTTGTGTGTCCACATATCCGGCCCATATGCAGATAGCATATTAACATTAATTGTTGGAAATTTTTGAATGTTAGCATGTTCACATCAATCTTTAACCATGCAAACTCGATATCTGAGATTCCAGGATGCACAGCCAAAAGAAAGATTAGTTGACCTTATGCACCTTCCCAGAATTACAACTGAAGTAGAACTAAATCGCCACTGCACCTTCAAGTTACATGTGTCCATTCTGATCAATCTGTTGGTATA
>JAUEJK010043478.1:0-19100 GCA_032274865.1 Eryngium alpinum
ATTAGCTAGTGAAAAGCTTGAAAAAACAAGAGGACTAGCTCCCCTATTGATACTAGAAAAAACCATAAATTACAATAATGGTAAAGATAAGAACTTCTTGATTTGCCCAAATCCCATTTGATTCTTTCCTTCCTGATTGCATAAAGTTATGGAAAGTTGGACCCTTGTTTCTTCCTCTCTAATTCTTTCCTTCTATGCATTGATTCCTTCCTTTATGAGCATATCAGACTCAATCTTTACTATTACTGTAAATATAAAAAGCAAACACTACCAAGAATAAAAAGAGAAAATAAAATCACTAAATAAGGAAAAATATACTATAAATATATACATAATATTTGTGTTATCAGAGTGTACTGGTTAATCTAGATTTTCTATTTTTATTTTAGTGTTTAGTGCACTCTTATATTGGTTGTCTAGTGCTCTAGATTATTTTCTTCACTGCAGGGCTTCCTCCCTCTGTTTTACGGTGTCCTGGCTCTAGATGGAGATTTGATTTTCTAGTTTCTGGCTATACCAATATTTTCACCGTGAGTGTTTTATGTAATTTATATTATCTCAGGGTGTAATTAATTTTTCCGACTTGTGAAAAAATTTATTATATCCTTATGTTTGTACCTCATTATGAGAAGTGACTGCTTTTAATGTATGTTTAGTTTTTAAAAAAATCGACCTTGAATTAAAGTCGTAACACAGGTGGAGATGATAGCTGAGAAACATTTAACTAGAAACACATTGTTGGTCAATAGTGAATGACTTGATGCAAAGAAAATGAAAAGAGAAAAGTCACCAAAAAATTATACTCCTACGCGGGCTGTTCACGTTTTTAGATAAAATCGGATGGAATCATATATTGGAAAAACAAAATCGGATGGAATCATATATTGGTTCGGTTCTAAATAATTTTGATTGTAATTTAAAATTTAAATTATCAATTTAGAATCGATCCAAACCTCTTTTCTCGATTTCTGCAGTTCTATTATGTTAATTTTAAAAAATTAAAAATAAAACTTATTTTCATATTAATAATTAAAAATAAATAAATTTTATTACTTTAATAAATTAAATTTTTCATTAAGATTTCTACCCTAATTAATACATACACTATTCTATTATGGTGTATACAGATAAAAACACACTGATGATACACACACCATGATAATATTGAAAATACATGTTGTGATTATATGTTAATTCAATGTCCTGAATAAGCCTCGTGATCCTGTTGACTTTTAATATTATTTTCAGCAATATAGTAGTACTATTTCAGTGCTATGGTACTTATATTATCGGGCATCCTTTATCCTGATTCAGATCTTCATTTTAACTTATCTGTGAATTTTTCAATGAAAAATTGAAAGTTACGGTATGAAATTAATGCCACCAGTCTCTGCCTTCTGGACGTTGGAATTGATTAATGAAAAAATGGGGCTCTTAGTTTCAGTTACCATATTATTATTCACTAGTTAGCCTCTACCTAAATTTATACATTTTATATATCTGCTATTCTGCATTATCTATTAGCCACTCTTTGGCCTACAGAGGAAGTGACCATTCTCGCATTTAGTTATATATTTTACACTTGTTTGGAGCTGTTGCAGTGCATATCAAAATGCTGGACGACATATACAAACTTGCCAGAATTTGTTGTTAAAAGTTTTGGTTCCAACATGTTGCAGCTTAGGGACAGATTATTCAAGATATCACAAAAATAAAAATAATATATAATATTTTAAAATATAATATTTTTAAAAAATTATGTCGAGGTTCAAATCAGAACCATACCCGATCAAACCAAAACCACGGTTTTAATTAGTGATTCCCATTCTGTGGAGGACCATGGTTCTACCAGAAGGTCCAGTGCAGAACCGCAATTCCTTTGTTATTGGTCTTAGAATTAAAATCAATCCAAATTATCAGTTTTTAAACCATAAACGCCTCTATTAATATACATCACCAAGGATTTTGATTACTATATATATGTATGTAATCGGTTACTCCTTGTTCGCAATATTATCTTTTACTATAATTTATATGTAAAATTTGTATGTAAGTTGAGGTGGATAAAAGATATAATTTTATTTATTATTTAAAATTTGTTATGATTTGGGCCGATTTCGGTGTTGGGCTTTTAGTATTTACTAGGCTCGTTAGGTTTAGTTTTTTACTAGACTATAAATATTCTCTTGTAACCATGTTTTGAGTTGGAGCGGAAGAACTATGTGAGGGATAGGTTTGTGCCGAACCGTGTAGGTGCGAGCGTAGGAGTGAGTGAAGCTTCTACTTTGTTGTAATCTTCTCCTGATTATAGTGATTCTTTCTTCCCGCCCGGTGGAGTAGGTCGTAGACGGAACCACGTAAATTCTCGTGTTCTTATTTTATGCCTATAATTATTTGCATACCACCGTAATTTTCACAACAAAATCTAAACTTTTATTTAATATATATTTTTTAAAAATAATAATAAATAAAAATATATTTTTTATTCACATCAACTTACATATAAATTATCCTAAAAAAATAGAGGGAATAGATTTCAGTGCAAATATGGATCCACGATCATCAAATCGTAGTTCTCCTGGCATCCAAATATTAATTTCGTTAAATTGGTCCAGTACTGTACTACTACTACTGTTATGGTCTTTGTTTAGTCATCCACATATAACACCTTAGTATTCCTTGATTAATTTGCTATACATTGATCCTTTGTGTGTGTTTATATGCATATTCGTACTGTCTAATCTTGCCATTTTTTTATATCAAGTTGTAGATTTTGTATCAATTTTGTTCATATTGGCAAATTGTGACGCGAAACGTATTTAAATAAATACTCATTTGGACAAATATTCACCAAATAATTTGATTGAATATTGCTCTTATTAATTAATAGTATTTTTTGTTAACCCCTTTAGATAATATATAATTTAAAGAACTTTGTTGAAGAGAGAGACAAAATTATACTCCTCCCCATATTAACCGTCTCATTTTAATTTTTTCGGTCAAAATTGTTCAATTTTGATCATAAATTATTTATTAATCTTTCATAATTTTATAATTTTAAAAATTATATATAATATTATGAATAGTATATTTTAATATATATTATATAAAATTATAAAAGATTAATGAGTAATTTACGGTCAAAATTGCATAACTTTAACTGAAAAAAGTTAAAATAAGACAGTATTAAAATTAAAATTTAAGAAAAAGTAGGAAGATAATGTTTCTTGGGTTAGTTGGGACTGGGTGTATGAACGGGGTCCGATTTCTTTTATTCATCAACAGATACGTTAATGTCAGTATAATATTAAAATAAATAATTAAATTTAATTACAATTTTATGATAATTCAGTAAACTTAAATCTAAAAATTAAAATTTCAATATGTTGATGTCGGATTTCGTCTGTGCCAAGCCTGTAAGATAAAACGAAGGCGAAGCTGATCCCCGGTGATATATCCGGTGTGATAATCAGTTCATAGGGTATTGTGTAGAAAATGCGTAAGTAAATGATAAATACACAGAAATGTACCTTATATACCTGCATGAATATGGATAAGTATCCAAGATTATCCTCTTAAAGTTTAGTCGATCTAGGACTCCTTCATTTAGGCATGTACTGAATTGTAGTGGATGGGCTGACTAGTGTAAAGGAGATGGCATGGTATCGGCTGGGCTAGGCAACAACCCAGATAACAGGTAGGCCAGGCCCAACAAGCTCCCAAGTGGGTTCTAGGCTTAGCATAGGAGCCATTTATCAGGAAGACCGAGTAGTGTGCCGACCATCCACCCAATCAGTACCTATCCGATCGTAAGAATAGACTAACCGATCTAGAGGTCAATTAATTAAATCATTGACTTGACATGTACATAGAACCTGTGGTGGTGTTGAAACTGAAAGAGCGCTTCTTTAGGAAGCGTGTAGAGTACAACTGGACACGTGTCAAGATCGTGTTGCATTGTTTGAATTGGCCCATCGTGATCGTCCAATTTATTTTTTAAATAAACACCAAACGTCATTTCCCCCACTATGTATTTAATCAAAAATTGAATTTAGAAGAAAGAGAAAAGGAGAGAGAGAAAAGTGAAGTGGAGAGGTGTGTTTCCGGGGAACGGTTTCTCTTCATTTTCATAGTTTTTCGGCGCTCTTTCAACCTCCAGGTTACACATATCTCTTTATCCCTTCGATTTATGGTGTAGAAGTTGTGTGTGGTGCCAATTTTTGTGTTCATTTCACAGTATACACGCGCGCGCGCACACACACATTGGGTATGGAAAAATTGTAATGAATACGGTTTGTAAATGGAAATAATTGGTAACATATGGGCTCTGTATGTTGGAAATCGACTTCGTGTGTGTGTACAACCATTGTTTTGGAAGATTGTATATTACTGTGTACTTAAGGTAACTTAAAATGAGAAATTGTGACTGGAAAAGATAGTAAATGAGATGCATGTAACTTACAGGGTAGTTTTTGTTTTGAATGGGTCATGAATATATGTATATGTGTTTTGAATTTGGGAATTTGGTAACTGGGTTTCACTTTTCCGACGACCGATGCGGCGTCGCTAGTCCGGCGGCGGCGCGTGGTATGTATGTGGCTCCAATCTCTAAGATATTCATGGCGGAGTCATTGTTTGAAGGCCTCCTTGGCACGTTTGAATAAATCTGGCACTGATGGCAACATTTGGCATATTTCTGGCAGTCAGCTCGGATGGTTAGCCAGAAGTATCCTTGGCGAAGAATTTTATATGCCAATGCCTTGCCGTCCAGATGATCAGCACATAGCCCTTCGTGTACTTCCTCCATAGCTTTCTGGGACTCATATGGCGTCAAACACCTCAACAATAGCTGAGAAACTGATTTCCTGTGCAGAGAACCATTTACCATTACATAATTACCTGCCTTGTACTTCACTCTCCTTGCTTCCAGTACACCAAGTGGTAGAATGTCATTTTCTAAGTATGCCATGATAGGGCTCATCCAGTTAGCCGAGCGGGAGATCGACATAACTTGATTGCCTCCAACTGCTGGGCAATTCTGCGTGGTGACATAAATACTTCCCTCCAACTTTTCAATCTCTTGGCTGGCTAGGCGAGAGAGTGCGTCTGCTCTTTGATTATCTACCCTGTCAACCCCTGTTAATTCAAAACTTTCAAACTGTCCGGCCAGACGCTTTACTTCTGTTATATACGCTTTCAACTTTTCATTCTTTTGCTCATACTCCCCCGTGTAATGTTTGACAATAAGCTGAGAGTCTGATTAAGCTTTGAGGTGGGCTACCTGGATAGCTCTGACCAAGTTCATTCCTGCTATAAGAGCTTCATATTCTGCTTCATTATTTGTTACCCTGAAGGTAAATCTTACTGCCTGGCAAACTTCAAACCCATTTGGGCTAATAAGTATCATACCTGCTCCGTAGTTCTCCTTTGCAACTGACCCATCTACATAAAGTATACAGAACGTGCTGGCAATCTGGTCGGCAGCATTGTTTACCTGCTCTTTTGGCTGGAATGACGATCTGTTGGAGTTGAGAACTGGCACTCCACAACAAAGTCTGCTAAGGTTTGTGCTTTGATGGCTCTTATGGACTTGAATATCAGATCATATTCCCCCATTTCGATAGCCCAAGAAGTCATCCTCCTCGATGTTTCTACTTTCTGAAAGATTCTCTTCAATGGCTGATCGGTAATAACCTCAATAGTTCTGCCTTGAAAATAATGCCTTAGCTTTCTTGCTGCAATAACCAACCCTAAGGCTAGTTTTTTAATGTTCGGGTAACGCAGCTCTGCATCCCTCTAAGCATGGCTTTCTTGCTGCAATAAACGGCAGTGACAGACCGATCGGCTGCAGCTAGGTAAAGCTGCAGAGTGTCCAAGGGTCCGGGCTTCGTTAGTAGGGGTGGGGTTGACAGGTATTCTTTGATCTGCTCAAAAGCTTCTAAAATAGCATCCAACCATACAAATTTTTTTGCCCATTTCAAAGTGTCAAAAAACGGCAGTGATCTTTCTGCTGACCTGGATATGAACCTTCTCAGAGCTGCAAGTCGTCCGGTCAGTACCCGGACCTCTTTCTTTGTTGTTGGGGCTTCCATCTCCAGGATGGCCTTGATTGTTTTTTAGATTAGCTTCTATACCTCTCTGGCTGACCAAATACCCTAAGAATTTGCCCGATCGGACACCAAATGTGCATTTATTAGGGTTAACCCTCATGTTATACTCCCTTAAGGTCTGGAAACATTCCCTCATGTCTGCCACATGATCATCATCTTGGCTCTTCACGATCATATCATCCACGTAACATTCCATGTTCCTCTCGATCTATTTTTGAAATACCTTATTGATCATTCTCTGATAAGTGGCCCCAACATTTATCATTCTAAAGGGCATTTTGATATAAGC
This sequence comes from Eryngium alpinum, assembly GCA_032274865.1. Taxonomy (NCBI): domain Eukaryota; kingdom Viridiplantae; phylum Streptophyta; class Magnoliopsida; order Apiales; family Apiaceae; genus Eryngium; species Eryngium alpinum. The sequence goes on from JAUEJK010043478.1 coordinate 6,400, forward strand.
ATAGGTGTCGTTTGGGGTGATAAATGTTGTTTTCGGTATATCCTCTTCTCTCATGGTAATTTGGTGATAGCCTGAAAAGGCGTCCAGGAAGCTTAGCAGAGAGAATCCTGTTGTGGCATCAATCAGCTGATCAATACTTGGCAAAGGGTAGTGATCTTTCGGACATTCCTTATTCAGGTCTGCATAATCCACGCACATTAGCCATTTGTCATTTTTCTTCTTTACCACAACTACATTGGCAAGCCATTCTGGATAACTAATCTCCTTTATGAAATTGGCCTTAAGCAGCTTGGACACCTCTTCTTCTATTACTTTCTGCCTTTCAGGAGCAAAGTTTCTTTTCTTCTGCCTAACAGGATGGCAGGACGGATTGACATTCAACTTATGCTCAGCTATCTCTGGATCAATGTCGGGCATATCCTCATCAGGTCCCCAAGCAAACACATCTGAGAATTCCCGTAACAATTTTATGAGCTTCTCCTTAGTATCGTCAGGCAGATCGGCAACAATGCTCAGTATTTTCTCATTATTTCCAGGAATAAGCTCTACATGCTCTGTTTCAGTGGCAGGTTCGGCAATACGCCTGGTCAGCCGATTATCAAAATAGCCCCCAATCACTAGTGTTCCTTTTCTGCCAATGTATCTTTCCTCCGTTGCTTTATCTTTCGTCCTTTTGGGCTTCTTTTCATATGGATCCTCCTCATCTTTTTTATTATCCATCCGACTGGCCTCAGTCTCTTCCATCATAATTGCCCTGGCCACTGTTTGGTCACCCTGTACTGATCCCGCTCCATGTTCGGTCGGGAACTTAATTTTCAGATGTGGTATGGAGTAGAGCACCTGAAAAGAAATTAACATGGGTCTACCAAAAATCATATTATAGGGGGATAGAACATCTACCACATGAAATTCCAGCTCCTAGGTGGCAATGCCAGGTTGACTGCCAATGGTTGTCTTGAAGAATGCATTGCCCAAGACCTTTACCGGATAGCCCCCAAATACAGATAGATGAGCTTCATTGCACGGTTCCGTCTATTGCCCGGATAATTTCATCTGATAATATCTCTTCTTGAATAAAATATTGACTGTGCTACCACTGTCGATCATCACCTTATGAATCTGGTGCCTTTCCACAACTGCCGTCATAACCAGAGAGTCCACATGCGGATAGGAGATCCATTCGAAATCCTCCTGGGTAAAGCTGATCGTATACTTTTATTTCGGTCGGTCGACACTTTTATACAAATTATTCACCTCTCTGGCATACTTCCGCTTTGCTGACCTGCTGTCCTTACCAAATATGTTGCCTCCTGAAATGGTGTAAATGTGCATAATAATATTATCATCAGATTCGTTACCTGAGTGCTTACCAGCCTTACGATCATCTTTTTTGCTCTTCTGGTCGGCAGCTCTTTCTTTTTTATCCTCAGCAATGAACCTTTTCAATTCTCCTTTTCTAATCAATTTCTCGATCAACATCTTCAAACTGAAGCATTCTTCCGTAGTATGGCCATAATCTTCATGGTATTCACACCTTTTATCTGACTTCTGGTTGTATTTGGAATTCTTCGGCTTTCTAGGTTTTCTGTAATCATCCGCCTTCTTGATAACTGCCAAGATATCAGAACGAGGGGCATTCAGTGGAGTGTACACACGGTCAGTCTGATTTCTTGACTTGCCAAATCTAGACCTTGACTTCCTAGGTGACTGGCTCCGCCTAGATGACCAACGTCTCTGAGAGGATCTACTTCTGTCTGGTGACCTGCTTCTTTCCCCCCGACCAGAGGACCTGAACTCTCCTTCATCGTCGCCAAGCTCATACAACGTTTCCCTTTTCATCTCAATATTTTGGGCTCTGTAAAATATGTCATCCAGATTATTGGGAGGAAAATCATATACAAAACTTCTCAGCTTTTTGCTTTTCTCCTTGTCCATGTTGCCGGTCAGGAGGGACATCGCCTGCTCTTCCTCCAAATGTTTCATATGTTGGCATGCCATTTTAAACCGCTTCAGGAAATCAATCAGCCCTTCATCCTTCTTCTGCTTTATATTGATTAACCACCCAGTGTCTTTGCCTTTCCTCTAGTAGAAATCAAAATGTTTCACAAAAGCCTTCTTCAATTGGTAAAATGAACTTATACTATTGGGAGGCAATGAATAGTACCATCTCTTTGCTTCCTCGTCCAGAAATGACTCGAACAAGCGGCAGAGCGTTCGCTTGTCATGATCGGCAGCCTCCATCAGATTTTGATAGTCCACCACAAAATCATTCGGGTCAGTCTTTCCAGTATAGTGTTTCAATTTCGGGGTGGCCATCCCATGCCTTACCTTATGCTTCCTTATAGATCTGATCAGAAGGGATTCCGTCCGACCATCTCTGGCTCCTCCCATCATAATCATTTCCATATTTGCCATACACTCTTCCATATCCTGGTCGGATTCACTTTCACTCTCAGAACTACTTGAGCTGCTTGAACTGTCGCTTTCTGAACTAGATGAGCCGGATGGTGATTTACGGCTTTCGTTCCTCGAGCCCTTCTTTTTCTCTCTTTTCTCCTTCCGCATGTCCGACTGGGAGCTCTTACCGGTTTTAGATTTATTTTTTCTTTGAGCACCTCCGTCCGGATGGTCATCACCTATGTTCATCATTGTTTTTATTCTTTCAACCTGCTCCATTAACTCTTTTGTTTGAGCCATGAGCAGGGCTAGAGATTCACGATCTCTTGCATTGGTAGCCTCATCCTCTCTACGTAACTCAACCAGCCTTCTTTCTGCCTCATTCTTTTTTACTAATTCATGTATTCTCAATTCCGCTAACCTCATTTCTTCCTCTTTTTTCTTGGCCAACTCCTCCGGCGTATGGCCAATCAAAATGTTTCTATTGAGAGGAGGACGTTGGCTGCCATCTCTGCTAGAACCGCCTGTGCCACCCGAGACACCAGATCCAAATCCCGGTGGTGAAGTTAACCCGGATCCATCCGTATGCGGAGGATTTGGTGGTGTAATAAACGGATCCACTGTATCCTCCACTACTACCATCTTAACAGCAACTCTTGAGTAAAATTTCCTACACAATTCCCACAGACGGCGCCAGTTGTTGATGCGGCGGGGCTGATCGCTGGTGATACATCCAGCGTGATAATCAGTTCACAGGGTATTGTGTAGAAAATGCGTAAGTAAGTGATAAATACACAGAAATGTACCTTATATACCTGCATGAATAAGGATAAGTCCAAGATTATCCTCTTAGAGTGTAGTCGATCTAGGACTCATTCATTTAGGCATATGCTAAATTGTAGTGGATGGACCGACTAGTGTAGAGGAGATGGCCTGGTATCGGCTGGGCTAGGCAACAGCCCAGATAACAGGTAGGCCTGGCACAACACAATATATCACTATAATTTTTAAATTCCTATATCTGATAATTTTTTAAATTTTATTAATTAATAATATTATTGTTTAATTAACTAAAAAATAATACTATTAATCTTTCTTACCCAGTGTTCCCTAGTTAGTGAAAGAAAAGAAAAGAAGAGAATCTTACTAAGTATAAATAGCCATTTTTTTATGTAATTGAAATCAAAACTCTCGATTACAAATTTTAGCTTAATATTAATAAATAAATCTTACCCTATTGAACCTTTTATCCTCTCTTCTTTTTAACTTCTACTAACATTAAATCTCTTTTATTATTTTTACTTTTAGTAATCATTTAATATAACAAATAGGAATATAATTTGACTTAATCTTATTTGTTATTTATTTATATATAATAATAAATTTTAGTATCTTTTTATTTTTGTAAAAAAATAATTTATATTTTGGATTAATTAAAAATCTTAATTTATATACTGTTATTTACATATTTTATGTTTCAAAATTTTTAAAGAGTGAATAGATTTAATTCGAGGTTAAATATTATTATCAATATTTTTATATTTTAAATTTATTTAAATATTCAATTTGTATATTATTTTTTAAAATTTAATTTATGTATTATTAATAAAATAAATTATGTCTAATTTTTTATCGCTTATCTCTTTTATATTCTATTTTAGGATGTTGGTAATATATATTATTTTAAAAATAATTTAAATTTATCATATAATTAATTTATTAAAGTACATATATAAGTTTTTATTATGTGAGTCACACAACACTCTAACTCCCCAATAATTATTTCTTTTAAGAATTTATACTATAAAATTTTATTAATTATTTAAATTTTATATAATAATAAATTTTAATATCTTACGTTATTTAAACTTAAATTATTTTAATTGTAACTTATTTAGTATATATATTAGTTTTGTTCTTGTAATTATTAAAATTATAAAAAGCTTATATATATATATATATATATATATATATATATATTTGTTCTTGGATGTTAAATTTCAGTTGGATGACCCTTAATATCCGATTTGTAATTTATGCTTTTTCATTTCACTGTAACGGACTAAAGAGAGTTATAATTTGATCATAACTGCATTATCAATACTAACCACATGTTTTGTGCTTATATATCAATGTATCATATAAGTAGCCAGTTTTAATCATTGCCAAATCATAATTTAGCACAAAAAAAATTGTGACTTTTTCATATGTTATACTATCGATTTATATATTTGAATTTTGTAAGTTGTTTCTTTTGTTTGAATTTATACATTCTGCTTTATTGTTACAGAAACCTTAAGTCTACAGATTGATTGAGAAGTTACCTCTCTAAGTTTGGGGATTAAACTACCTTAAAGAACTTCGACTGGATATGAATAAGCTTCAAATGAACTATCTCCGATAGTAATGACTCAAAGAGTGAAACTACTGTGCATAAAGCGTGAGTAAAAACTTTCGTTGTGAATTTAAAATATAGTGTCAATTCCACTCAATATGTTTGTTTGCTCAACGATATTTATGCTTCTTTATCCTTTATATGTGCTAGCTATACTAATTTTGATAGTATCATTTTTATTATGCCATCTAGCCAATTAGATTATATTTGGCAGATGTTTTTCAATCTGCACCTTTAGAATTAGTTTTTAATTTCTAAGAGTCTTCTGTTATTTTTTAGTATACATAAAAATATAATGAATATCAATAATATGTAGATCATGTTACTGCCAAAATTTATATCCAAAAGACAGACCCACACACATACTCTGCTTCAAAGACTACTTAGATTGCACGGATCTACTATAAAAATTATAATACGTTGAATTTCGCTTTCTCATGGCTCTTTCCTTAGTTATACAGAGATTGTACATCCTCATTGATATTCATTAAATAGGCCTTTAGACATTGAGATAAGGCTTATTATGTGTAAGTACAGAGAAATAGTTATACTCATATCGATTTTTATTATTTGCTTTAATAATTTTATTGCTTTTATCAAAAGCCTGAAATTTTGATAAATTTTACAATTTTAGACTTCGCTGAAAACTGAAGTAGCAAAAACTGTACAATGAGGATTGCATGACTTCTTGCTCTTTTTGCTACTATGTTTCAGGTCTTTTATATTTATTCTGAGCGTATTTCGCACTTATATATGTTATTGCACTATTAATTGCTTGCGTGCTTTAGTTTTTAAATTTGTAGTTCATATTCTAATAATTTATAGTTTGTCTTCCTTTCATTTTGGATATGGTGAGTCGTCTAAATAACTCATTTTGATTAATAATCTAATCAATTTGATTATGTATATTATTTTTAATCCATATGAGAAAAATATAAATTGTCAATCACATTGGACAAGTAACCATTAATCAGGATCAAATTATCATTAGCTGGTGCAGAGGTAAAATTCTTGAGAAAAAATGTTTTTTTTGAAGTATAGTCTTTGTGCCACATATTCTGCCCAAGCTGCTTCTTCTGAGCATAATATTCGAGTCAAACATTATGCACGTACGTAGATGCTTTCTAGACGTGAGTTTCAGAATCAGAATTCACGTATTGGTACGCGATTGACAACTTGGGTTTAGCAGCCTTAGAAGAAACTGATGTAGTTCTTTGATAAGATTATCAATTTTCTTCATGTAATTTACTTTACTGCATAAAATGGATAAGTTTGAATTTCTGAATATCTTTAAAAGTTGTTAGTTGATCATTTAAAACTCTAATCAACTAAGAAGAGTTGAAGAAATAGTATATCTACATACAATTTACATTCTCTGAATAAACCAAGAAATGTCTTCAAATATGTGTGTGTTGAATTGAGGGGTGGGGTAAACAATATCACCTATAGAGTGTATGGTAATTTTTATAGAGTGTATGGTAATAAAAAATTAAATTTCACTTGTGTATTTCTATCTTGCATGTCGATAACACTATCAATAATGTCAATAGACCACATTGGTTTCATGCTCTTAGTATGTATTATCTTTTATCACTTGGATCTATATCATTTTAAATACCTTAAATTTCATTTACAACGACTGGACTCTTGAACCTATTTGTATGACGTTGTTTAGAACCCTTTTATGCAGTTTTCATCATCTAGATTCACTATGTTAAGGAAAGATGAGAATGGGGTGTATCGACAAACTGTATCTTAAGTTCAAAATATAAAGTTGTACTAACTATCGTTTAACTCATTTTCTCAATGTTATTTGTGTTGCAGCCACATGGATTATTCAATTGCTTGCTTACAAGAAACTAATATTCCTGCGAGTTCGGGGCACTCAGATCTAAAAGATAATATATTGGTATCTCATCTTAGGCATGTTCGGAAAATCTCTACAAATTTTATAATTTATATATACATTAAAATTGATGTAAAATATTTTAACTAGTAACTAATAAATAAAGCATGTTTTTCCGATTATTATATACATTAATTTAATAATTTTTTAACAATTTTTTCATTTTAGTAAATTCGAATTAACTATTATGAATCACAACTTATCACATAAATTAAAAAACTTTAAAATAATATATAAGATTAAATTTATATTAATTTAATTAATATAAAACTAAATAAATATTTATTTTATAATATGGAAGATATAATATAAAAATAATATCAAAGACATATCAGATGCAAGTTAATTTCTTTATATATTATTTTTTTCAAAACATAATTTTTCATATTTATTATTATATAATCTAAATATTCTAAAAAAAATTATATGTACTTTAAGATATATAATTTAATTATTTATTATAAATATATTTTAAATTATAATAAATATAAAATATTTTATATTATAATTATTTATTAAAATATATTAATAAAATAAAATAATATATAGCTCGTGTTTTGATACACTCAACTTAACGGTGAGTTTAGTCCATATTAGGTGTGTAAACGAGTCGAGCCGAGTCGAACACTGTTAGGCTCGAGCTCAGCTCGATTACTATATTCGAGGCTCTAGCTCGGACTCGAGCTCGATTGAGCTCTAAATCTACAGCTTGAAGCTCGACTCGATGAGTGTTCAATAGGCTCGAGCTCGGCTCGAAAGCTTGATCAACAATATTATTTATAGTAAATAAGATAATTTTAATATTAAAATATAAATAAATATATAAATATATAAATAAATATATTTAATAAATATATAAATATAAATTTAATTATATAAAATAAATTACTTATAATCATAAAATAAAAATATAAGTAATTTATGAAGTTAAAATAAATTATGTGTATATAAAAATATATTTATAATTTAATAAATAATAATAAATAGAAGTTCGATTAAGCTCGCAGCCTTACAAATCGAATACTTTCAGGCTCGAGCTCGGCTCGATAAATTATTCGAACAGTTCGAGCTCGAGTTCGGCTCCATTACTACCGAATTGAATTCAAATATTTTACAAATCAATCTCGAATAATTTAGGAATAGTTAACTCATGTACACCCTTAGTCTATATTGACACTCTTCGTCAATATTGTCTTGAGAGGGAGACGTCGGTTTAATTGTCTTATCTTTTCTACACGAACATAAGTCATAATCCAATTAAAAAATACCAGGTAACCAAAATTAGGTATCAATTTGTTTTCAAAAATTTATGTAACATATAATTTAGATAATATTTTCCCTATAAATTTCGGCTTCCTAAATTAAATTTGTGCGAATGGAAGGTTGTCACGTAATTTTTTAAAAAATTTTTGGATAACCTACCCTTACTCAACCCAATTTACTTTTGACACCGGTAGTTGTAGGGTTTGGTTTTTCTCAGAAGCAGATGTCGGACGAGAAGAATCCGTGGAGTGGTGAGCTTACCTGGAAGGATCGCACAGAAAAATTGATGGTGGGTACGCGTGATTGGCGGCCTGTTCATATAATCTAACAGAATGATAGTTACTAAACTTAAAGTGTAGATACCAAAACGTGATAAATATATGGAGTATACTAGATCTACCAAATATAATCTGCAGTTGAATGGCATTAGAAGATTGGATAGATTGTTCGCAGCTGGTAAAAGGACGTCTTCACTTTTTCCTTAATCTGTTTAAATGTTATAATTGTATTATTATTGTTAAGTTATTGACAAACAGACCCGAGGCTTGAGCTAAGTACGGGTGATGTTCGTCACCTTGTTGGGTTCCTTAGCTTCGTGATAAGCCGCAACTTCAGGTAACTCTTGCACCCTCATTTTGAATTTTGTTTGAGTTCTTTTCCATCTCGTACTTGCATGAAACAATAACGTAATTTTCCACAGTGTAATGTTGCTCGAGCCCTCTCAAATATTGCCCCAAATGGGGGTGAGGTAATAAAACATGAGGCAGTTCCCCTCCTTGTGCGTCTTATAAAATCTAAATGTGGAGATGGGTGGATGCAGATTCAGGTACTCTTAACTAAATTAAAGGATTGTTTCCCCACTTCAACAATTCTAATGCAAGTTAATTTAAATATATTTTCTAATTGTGTAGGCTCTTAAGGCATTGGCAAGAATAGCTCATGCTATTCCAGGGGCTCGTGAAGCTATCCTTGAAAATGGGGCTTTGGAACTTCTGGAGACTATTGTTATGAGTAGGTTGGAACGTTTTGATGTGATCTCTGATAGTGCTGTATTTTTGGCAGCTGTTTGTTGCGGAGAGCCACATCTTTCCTTTGAGAAGGTTATTTGCTGCTCCATTTCCTATTTCTTAATTCCTTGTAGATATGTTTGTAACAATTTCATGCACATCTAAAGATTCAAATTGTTGGCAGACAAAAGTAGTTCTTCGTATTGTTGAAACTCTTCTGGGATGTGGGTTCGAGGATGCTATGCCAGAAACTTGCTCCGCACTTTCATATATTTCTGATAAAAGATCCGTGCCAATTGATAAAAAGGCATTTGAACAACTGGTTCAGCTCATCTCGTAAGTAGATTTGGTCTATTCTATTTTAGACATTTATTTTTGCGATATGTATTTACTATCGCATTTATTGGTGTTTCAGTCATGATTTTCCTTCGGTTGCTGTTTCTTCACTTGAAGCTGTTGGAAATATTGTGAGGTGGGGAGAGGATGAACAAGTCCAGGTAGGATTAAGCAACTAATACTAAAGTTATACCATGTTTCCAATCAATCGCAAACTTTAAGAATTAACAAATATGTAGTTGTTACTTCAATGCTTTAACCATTTTAATATCCACCGATATACTTGATTTTGTCTACTTCGATTTATATACATACTGTATATGGGTACATTAGGGAAAAGTCACCGACTTATCTTACATCTACATAATACTCTTCCTCTCACAGTCTCACTCTCCTCACCGATGTTCTGTAGAGTATTTTTTTTCACATTGAGTCTGTGTTCCATATATGAGTTTTTCTGTTTCATAAATTTTTATTAGAAAGGCTCAAGATCAACCCGGGATGTTATTTTTCTTGTAACCATATTCTGGAGTGGGTCTTGTTATTTCAAGTCGATTAATAAATTAACTTTCATGATCTGTTTTCTTTTGACCAACTGTTTGCACGTGCATAACTTGTGTGTCGTAGCTTATGTGGTATATGTATGTCATTGCCTCACTGACTATGCCTCTGCATGGAAAATCAAAGTTCCCAGACCTGACTTGATCTATTTGTGATATAAACCGAACAAGGCAACGTGAGATCTTAAGAGAAACCTGGAGAAGGAGATATAACATAAGATCGACTTCAGTTGATAAGGGAGAATCAGTGAAAATTCGTAGAGAGATACTAGAGAAGAGAGAATCTAGAGAAATATCACATTCATCCCCTTCCACAATGTTTTCCTTCCATTACATTCTCTTATTTATAAGCTAGATAGCGTGGTATCAGTAGTTGGACTCCCTGCTAATAGTACTTGTTAGATATCAACTAATTGTTGTATCCTGTTGATCATGAAATTGCTCTCTTAAATACATTCTTGTCCACAATATTTTTTTTATTGCTGCTAAGTGTCTCGTCCACAATCTTGTGTAGGCTGGTTCTTAAACATATACAAAAGCCCATATGTCACTAGATTTTTCTTCTTGCTTTTAGTATATAATGAAGTGGTAGCTAAGAAGTTCACTAGACCACTTCTATTGCAACAAATATATATATATGTATATATATATGTGTATATATGTGTGTGTATATATATATATATATATATATATATATATATATAACGGAAGATTTTTGTCTATCTTGATAATGAATGAAATGTCTGTTTGTCTGATACTTCTGATCGGAAGACCATTTCAGGACACACCACTACCATCAAACATGTAGGAGATTCAGTCTTTGCTTGTTTTATTAAGCCTAAGAATTTCACATGTAATAAGACTGCACCATTTCCTGAGTTAGAATCATCAACCTCTATAGTTATTTCTTTAGAAACATCCGCTAGGGATAACAGAGGTGTCTCTGACATAGTTTTCATGGAAGTCAAATGCAGCAGCAGGGGCTTCACGTGTTACATGAAATTATCCTTTCTGAAACAATTGAGCAAATGGCTCAGCGATATATTCATATCATATACCTAGCAATTTCTTTTGTGGGTAAATTCCAACAATTTTTCTTAATCCAAGGAGTACATTCAATATGGCATTTGTAGGTCATGAGAGAGCATACAATTGATGCAACTTCAAATTGACAATTTTATTTTCATTTTTCCATGCTTGATAATGTGCCCCAGTGAGGCTACCTTAGTTGTTGCATGCTCAAATATGGTGAGCTTAGCATATGACTTTTGGCTCTCATTACTTTCAAATTCTACAGTAGGTTAGAATGTCATCAAGATACTAAACAAGATTTCCTGATTTGAAGCAAAATGCGCATTTATTAATCTCTGGGAAAGCGGCTTGTGCATTAGTGAGCCCAAAGGCAGCCAATGAACTCATAATGCTTGCGTCGCCTAAAGCAGTTTTGGGGACGTCTGGTTTGCTACAACTTGATGATAATCAACCCTCAATATGGGCTAGTTATATTACCTTCCCATATAGTTCATATAGCTCTTCTGTTAGTGGAATAGGAAATGTATTTTTGGCTGTCTCGGTGTTCAACTTTCTTTATTCAACATAAAATTTCTATGATGTATCCTTTTTCTATGAAAGAGTAAGATTGTAAAATAGGAATATAACTATTCTCTCTTGTTGCATTTAGTCAAGCAACTTTTCTGTCTCATCTTTTCAAGCATGACTATGTGCAGGGCCTTCTAAAAAAATGCTTCTGCTCCCTCTTTAGCTCAGTACTCTACTCCATATTTTTTTCGGGTGATACTCATCACTGTTGTGGTTTAGTAAACTTTTCAAAGGGCTCGGTTTTAACTCGATCAAAATAACTAGGATTTCCTTTTCCAGATTCTTGTTAGTCCCTTTTTCTTAATGAACAGGATAAACTCCATATAGCTTATCGAAAATCCACATGCTCTTGGTTGAGTATGTCCTTTGTAGTTCTGTCTCAGTCATCTTTTGTAATTATGAGGACTTTTGTCAACTACTGATTGAGAGGAATGCTTCCCAATCAGTTCACTTATATCATATATTCGAAGTGGCAGAGATTGCACTGTAGTTTCAAATTTCTCTTACCCACCTTGCATCGAATCAAGAGCATCGTTGTTGGCATCTATGTTACTCCGACTCTTCATTTTTGGTTGTTGTACCCGTGTTGACATAACACTCGACACGACCCTTTTCCCGTGTCAGATCCTTTGACTGAAAATGGACACTTTTGACCAACCTCTAAGGTTACAAAGATGAAAAAGTATTATATAGTTTCATCTACAATAACTAAAAAATAGTATGGGTGATATATTTATTATAAGTTTAAGATAAAGTCATCCATAATCTACAAAGTTCTTCACAAAAACATGTTTAATTTGACTATAATTTTAATTTGTATTATGATAAATTTATTGAATATACATTTTTATTAGAATATTATGCCGTGTCCTCGTACCCGTTTCCAAAATCTGGACAGGGTCCTGTGTCGCTAAGTTTTAGAAATTTCGAGTCCGATACTCGGATGTGTCATGTCCGACACTCCATGCCCGAGTCTGAGTAACTATGATCGACACAGTTATTAAGTCGAGCAACTAGTCAGCAAGTTGGTAAATCACAGACTGAGGTGAACGACTAGTAGAAGAAAAGAAAGTCGGGCGACCATATACAATATGCTTAACCTGGGTTGGCCGGGGACGATGACTGATACAAATTAGAAAGTAGATATAGGGGCTGTTTGCCTAACACTTATAAGTGGCTGCAGCTTATAAGCTGAAAAAAAAAAGCACCTATTTGGTGCTTTTTTTTCAAGCTTTTTT
>JAUEJK010043479.1:0-12495 GCA_032274865.1 Eryngium alpinum
AGAGATATTATTAGTGTAACTTGCTATTGTGGAGAATTGATTGATGTGAATTGAGTAGATGTATATATGTTACTTTGTAATTTAGGTCCATTTTTCAAGGTACTGTCCCGATTCCCCAGGAAAATTTGAAAAAGGGGGTTTGATGCGTTTGTACTTATCTATATAAATATCCATATAACAACTTGTTTTAGTTCTTCACAAACTTCATCTTCTTGTTTTCTTTCTCAGATTTCCTGTGTCATCTTCTTCTTCTTCTCCAAATACTCAACACGTCGGTTTTCTTAATCACAATTTATCACCGTGGTCAAAGTGTTATGTCTTCACCGTTTTTAATTACGTTCTTTTATTTCATCGTTCGATCTGTAAAAGTTCTCGCTTCATCCAAGTTATTTTCTTAGGATCTAAAAGCACAAGTACGTTTTTCTTCTTCTAAGCTCTCTTTTATTTGTTGGTTTGTCTCTTCTTTAATATTTTGTTATCAAAACCCTAATTATGTCTGGTGATAGGAATATTTTTGGTGGAGATTTGGGGAATCAACCTTATTGCGAATTTAGGGCAGTTAATGTGGTTTATAGCACTGATTAGTGATTTCGATTTGTTTGTTAGGAATCAAAACGTTAATACTGAGAGGGGTGAGGAGGCTTAGAATGAGTTGGAAACAACTTTATTGAGTGTCGGCGATTACGAAGCGGTGGGGAAGGTTTGTTAGAACAACCTCATTTAGAGCTTGAAAATCACAAACGTCTTGAGGCTGCCTCTTTACGCCTGGTTTACCTTACTCACCAATTTGGAGATATTGAGGATCTAAACTTATCTAGTGTTTGGTGGAAGGCAAATTTTTTGTTAATGATTTCTATAATAATTAAGGAATATACAGGAATTTGCATGTTTTGCGTTTACCCACTCCTGATGAGCGCATATGGATGTCACCTGAGGATCCTAATGGAATGTTTCACTATATTCTTAAAATTTTATTCAAATTCAGACTTCGGTTTCCATTGCACACCTTTCTTACTAACATATTTGAGTACATGGGATGCGGTTTTAGTCAAGTTATTCCTAATAGTCATCTTATTTTGTACGCATTCATTGCTCGTTGTCATGAGATAAATGTTGTGCCTGATATTAAAATGTTCTTCAATATATTTATCATATGAATATGTTGAATAAAACTAAAATGTATTTCTTATGTGCGCACTCTGGTCATGTGAGTTTGGTTACAGCTCCGAGCTCAAACCCATTTTGGAAAATGGATTTCTTGTTTGGTCATGGACCAGAGCCTTCTTTTTTGAATTACTAAAAAGGCATACCTGCCAAAACACCTTTGAGTTTTAATGGTGATAAAATGTATACTGATGAGGAGATAAGATTTGTTAATGGGGACAAGCCCTCGTATCGCCATAGTGATTTTTCTGACCCTGGTTTCTTGTATAGAAATGGATGTAAGTATTGTATATTCTGTTTTTTACTGTTATCCTCATCTTGTCCTTATTTAATATTATTTTATGTTCATCTAATGCTCGTTTGAATTTTTGTAGTGTCTGGAGCAAAAAAAATAAGATGTTGTTGGTGGATCTAAGAGCAGAACGAGTGTTCCTCAAAGTTTGGCTCTTGTTATTCTAGGCCGAAAGAGAGATACTACGAGTGAGCAATCTCCTTCTAAGGCAGCGGTGCAAAAATAAATTGTTGATCATCCAGCTGTTAGCGCGCCCTTAGTTGATAGTCGTGGTCGTAAGGGGGATGATGAAAAGAGGAAGGAAAGTGGTCGTTTGGTGAAATGACCTTTGGCACCGGGAGCTGGTGGTTCGGGTGTTTTAAAAAAGATGAAAGTTGTTCCTAACGCTGGTCCGTCGCTAGGGTGTACCATCACTGTTGGTAACAAGGAAGGATGGTTCATTGGGAATGATATCCCCTTCCAACTATTTTATGGATTCAATCTACTGAATGATGCTGACCATTATATCGCTCGTGATTCTGAGGAGTTAGAGAAAGAGACTAATTTATTCTTACCTCGTTTCATATGCAACTATGTTCACATGCGTAGATGATTTGGACATGTGTTGCAGAGTCGTTTCAATGAGCTGCAAGGCAAGTATGACGAGCTAGAGAAAGAGAAAGAAAGGATGGACAAAGAGATTGAGAACTTGAAATCTAGTGAAGAGTCACTGAAGAAGCAAGTGGAATTGTTAGAGGATGAAAAGAAGAAAGTTGTGCAGCTAGCTAGCAAAGCTAAAGGTAAATTCGAGGATCGGATTCGGAAGCTGAAGGATAAAGTTAGTAGCGGTGAAGAGAAAGTGAAAAGTTTAGAGAATTTACTGAATGGTCATGAAGCTGAGATTGACACTCTTACTTCATAATTGGGCGAAGCTAAGAATTTGGCTGCTCGTGGCATAAAAATTGGCTACAACACTTGTTTGCAGAAATTTATTGATGACGGAATTAATATGACAGGTAAAACATTGGCTGATTATAAAAATGAACTTCATGTGTTGTTCTATGGTTTTGGGGCCAATAAAGGAGAAGACAATGATGGTGGAGGTAATCAAGGTGAGAACCAAGATGGTGGTGAGTACGTGAGGATAATAAGGGTCGTGGGGCTAATGATGGTGGTGACAACAATGAGGGTCGTGGCACTGGTGACCAAGCTGAAGGGGATGCTAGTAACACTGAACATGTGGGTGGCAAGACTGCTGGGAAGGATTGATTTTACTTTATTATTTTGTGGGTTTTAAGACTTGTTTTAAATTGTTATGTACTTTTTTATTTTTAAACTTTTGCTTATCATTTCGTTTTATGTTAAGGCTCTATAAAGCTTGTTAGTTTGCTTGTTCTGACTAGTCTTGTCTTACTTGTCATTTAGCCTAATCAACTTGTCTTGCTTTTTCTAAATAGTTAAGTTTTTTAAATGTGTATTTGTTATTTTTGGAAGAAGTTTGGATGGTCGTTATCACCTATGATTGATTATTTTGGACAACTATTTTGCTGTAAAAGGAGTTTGAGCTTGTTGTCACACATTGAAGAAAGTTACATTGTAATCTGACCATTGAAGAAAGTTACATTGTAATCTGACCATTATTTGTTATGATTTGATTAAATTATTTTTGTAGATAGGTTAAAAAAATTAAGTAAAAGTTGATGGAATGCTTTCTTATCTTTGTGGTCACATGTGCTGCCCTTACTAACCACGTACGGTCGTACGAAATTTGGATAGAATATTAGTGGAATAAAAATTAACTAAAATACGAGTAGTATAAATCTTTATGCAAGTTTTGCTCATTGACTTGTTATGGTCGTGCGGTGTAATAAGTAATAGAAAGTAGATATGTTCCAAATTTATATAAGTAAGCCAAATGACTATATGAAAACTGCTCGTTTTATTTCATAATAACTGAAATGACTTTATAGTCATAAATTAACAAAAATGGATATTTCATTCATGGTCTTTTTTAGATGTAATACTTTTTGAGATGCGCAATGTTCCATACGCTTGGGATTGGAGTACCATCTAACTCAGCTAAGAGATATGTTCCAGGCTTTACTATTTCAATTACTTGAATGGGCCCTCCCATGGTGGGGATAGTTTGCCTTAATCATTTGAGGTTGACGCTTTTTTACTTCTTAATACCAGGTCTCCATCTTCCCATTATCGTGACTTGACTTTAGCATTATAGTGTTGAGCTACCTTCTGTTGATATTGAGCCAAATAGATTTGAGCCTCATCGCGTGCTTCATCTAGGAAGTCTATGTTAGCTCTTATGCCTCGGTCATTAGTCGTTGGAGAATAAGTGTTTATCCTTAACGATGTCATCCCAATTTCAACAGGCAATAAAGCTTCGGTGCCATAGACTATCTTGAATGGTGTTTCCCCAGTTGTTGTTCTTGGAGTTTTATGATATGCCCACAAGACGTTTGGGAGATCATCGACCCATTTGGTTTTAAAATCCCATAATCTTCGGATAAAACCATTTACGATAGTGCGATATGAGACTTCGACTTATCCGTTAGACTGTAGATATGCGACTAACGATTTAGCATGTTTAACTTGTAGCTCCTTAAATGAACTTTCACTTCTTGTCCCATAAATTGGGTACCATTGTCAGTTACCACAATTCGCGGTATTCTAAAATGAAAAACTATCTATCTCTATAAAGAAGTGAATTATTTCTCTTTCTCGAATCCTAGTCGTAGGACGAGCCTCCACCCACTTAGTTGTGTAGTCAACTGCGATTATGAGGAATTGTAAAGAATTCTTTGCTTTAGTCAATGGTCCAACCAAATCTATGCCCACATGGTAAATGGGATGGGGTTTAGATGCTCATTAATTCATTAGAGGGTTGGTGGACCACGTTGGCACATATTTGACAAGCTTAACATTTCTACACATATCCTGTCCAATCCATTTTCATAGTTGTCCAGTAATAGCCTTGTCGTAGGATTTTGAACGCGAGGCTTCTGCCCCCCAGATGCTCCCCACAAATTCCTTCATGAACTTCTTTTATGACATATTCAGTTTCATCAAGTCCTATACGTAAAAGAAGAGGGGTTATAAAGGCTCGTTTGTATAATTTGTCATCAAGAATACAGTATTTATAAACTTAATTTTTTAACTTACGAGCATGGCTTTCATCTTGTGGCAATGTACAATTTTGAATGTATTGCCAAAAAAGGGTGTGCCAATCATCTTTTGCCTGCACCATCACAATGTCTGTATTAGAATTGATGGTAGATGTAAATGACTCTTTTATATAGATATTTTTATTTGTAGTGTTAACCTCAGACGAAGCTAATTTAGAAAGAGCATCAGCAGCCATATTATGGCTCCTTTCATTGTTGATAATGCTTACTTTTTCAAATTTTGTTAAGAGACTTGTGGTTAAAGATAAATATGCCATCATGTTGCCACTTGCTGCGTTATAAGTTCCTTCTGCTTGTTTAGCCACGAGCTGTGAATCTGTGAACACATTCAAATATGTCAGTTCAAGTTTGAAAGCTAACTTGAGGCCAACAATTATAGCCTCATACTCAGCTTCATTGTTGGTAATAGCAAATGACAATTTGATTGTTTGATTTATTTCGAATCCTTTAGGACTCTGTAAAAGGATACATGCGCCTCCTAAATGTATAGTTGAAGAACCATCCACATACAATGTCCAATATTTTCTTTGGAGTGACATTTTCGAGGAAGAATGGTCTTGAACGTCCGTTGACTCATTTTCTAATTGGAATGAGCATTCTATATAAAGTCTGTAAAAGCTTGACCTTGTATGGTCGCTCGTGGCTTATACTTGATACAAAATTGGCCTAATTCCAAAGTCCATACAGCAAGACGTCCAGATATGTCTGGCTTGTGCAGAATATGTCGTATGGGCTTATCAGTTAAAACATGAATCTCATAACCTTGGAAATAGTGTCGCAATTTAAGACTTGTCATGATTATGGCATAGGCCAACTTTTCCATGTTCGAGTAATTTTCATCGGCTTGTCTTAACACATGGCTTACATAATACACTGGGTGGAACATGCCCTCTTGTTTCTTTGCCAACACGGCTGCTACGACCCTTGAAGCTGCTGAAACATATATATACAAGGTTTTTGCTCCATGTAGTGTTGTAAGAATTGGTGGTGATGTCAAAAATTGTTTAAGTTGTTGGAAAGCTTCTTCGCGCTCATGATTCCAACTGAATTTCTTGTTCTGTTTCAGGGTATCAAAGAATGGCAGAAACTTTTCTGATGCCTTGGGGATGAATCGTCTCAATGC
This sequence comes from Eryngium alpinum, assembly GCA_032274865.1. Classification (NCBI taxonomy): domain Eukaryota; kingdom Viridiplantae; phylum Streptophyta; class Magnoliopsida; order Apiales; family Apiaceae; genus Eryngium; species Eryngium alpinum. The sequence goes on from JAUEJK010043479.1 coordinate 5,759, forward strand.
TGCTAAGCACCCAGTCAGCACCTTTACCGCTCATGGATTTCTAGGAGTTGTCATTTGTAATATTGCCCTTATTTGCACTTGGTCAGGCTCAATTCCACATTGAGAAATGATAAAGCCCAAAAACTTCTCTGAATTAACTCCAAACGTGCATTTAAGAGGATTAAGGCGCATTTGTGTTTGCCTAATGGTTATGAATGTTTCTCTCAAATCTTGAATATGGTCGTTGATTGTCTTGGTCTTAACAGTCATGTCATCCACATAAATTTTCATATTACGACCTTTTTTATGTGCAAAATTTTTATCCATTGTCCGCTGAAAGTGGCACCCGCATTTATATGTCCAAAGGGCATGACTCTGTACACATATACACCTTGTTGTGTGATGAATGCTGTCTTTGGGATATCCTCAATGACATTTTTATTTTATTGTACCCAGAAAATGCTCTAAAAATGATAAAGTAGAATGTTTGGCTACAACATCGATTAATTGGTCTATGTTTGGCAATGGGTAAAAATCCGTGCGTCAAGCCTTGTTTAAATCAGTATAGTATGTGTACATCCTCCACTTTCCATTGCTCTTTTTAACAATTACCACGTTTTCCACCCATTCTGGAAATTGTATCTCCTTTATAAAGCCTGCTTGAAGTACTACCTCCTCTTTAATAGCTAGTCGCTTTTCTGTGGAGAACAGCCTTCTCCTTTGGCAAACTGGTGGTCATTGGGAAATTACTCCCAATCGGTGAACTGCAATTTCTTGAGGTATTTCAGGCATATTCTTTGCATCCCAAGCAAAAATGTCCATAAACTCCCTCAGCAAATTTTTGAGCACCTCTTTGATATGTGTTTCCAAATTCACGGCTATGCAAAAATCTTTTTGTGGGTTATTGTTATCCACTATTACCTCCTCAACCTCGTCGTTTGGCTCTGCTCTTTTCGGCAAATCCCCTTGTTGCAAAACATTCTCCATTTATAGCTCCACCTGATGGCATTGGGCCTTTTGTTTGTCATTACTTTGTAAGGTAGTTATATAACATGAGCGAGCAATTGTTTGAACACCTCTTAACTCTCCTACACCAGTGTCCGTTGGAAATTTCATTTTTAGGTGGGAATGGATGTTATGTCACCTACTTGAGTTAAGGTTGTTCTTCCCAAAATGACATTATACATGGAAGGAAGATTGACAATGTAAAATGTGATTATGTGTGTAATTTGATGTGGGGGCGTGCCAAAGACTATAGGTAAATCGATTGTGCCTGCAACTGGTTGGCCATTAAAACCGTACAGTGGTGTTTTTATGATTCAAGTCTGTCTTGAAACCGTTAGTATCCATTCTCTCATATGCATGATTGAAGAGAATATCCACCGAACTTCCATTGTCAACTAAGATTTTTTATACTTTATTTTGCGCAATTATAGTTGAGACGAGCAAGGCATCTTGATGTGGTTTTAGTAACTCAGTGTGATAGTCTTCGCTGGAGAAAGATATGATCATTGATGAACGAGCTCGCTTTACAGGTCTTATGTCTACTTGATGAATTTGATGGGCATAACTCTTTTTGCTATTTTTAGAGAATCCCCCAGAAGCATGTCCACCAAAAATGACATCAATGTGCGTAAAATCTGCGCCTGTTTCCACAGCAGCCACTTGTGCTCTTGTGTCCTTGAACTGTTGGAGCTCTCCACCTTGAATCTTTCTTTTAGTCAATTCTCTTAACTGAATGCACCGCTCAGTATCATGGCCATAATCCTTACGATGGAGATAATATTTGGAAGTGTTTATTTTGCAGTCTGGATTAATTGGTCTTGCCTCTTGGTACTTAGGATCTTTTTGCAGATATTCAAGTATTGTTATACGACTAGCATTGAGCTTAGTCTACTCATCATTCTCCTTGTAACGAGACCTATCTCTTTGTTCCCGTGGCCTTGCTTCCTTCCTCCAATAATCTTTCTTAAAATCTTGCTTTGAGCCTCTGGCGTTCCAACGGCTTTGTGTAGTCGCTTGACGAGGACGCATACTTCCTGCTGCCTCTTGGATATTAAGACAATGCTCAATAATTTGAAATGCTACCCTTAGCGATCATGGGCATTTTTCTAGAAACTCCTCGATTATCACATTGTGTCTTTCCAGATCAATTCCATGGCCTAAGGAATTTATAGCAACATCTTCCACTAAGAATGGTATTTCCACGCATTCCTGGCGGAAATGAGTAATGTATTCACGTAGTGACTCATTCTTTCTTTAACAACCTTGCATCAATGCACAAGATACTTTGCCATCCTGCAAGTTACTTGACCATCTTAACTTAAATTGTGATGTTAATGTTTGCTATGAATCAATGGACTTGGGTGTTAACTTGCGATACCACTTCCTTGCGCTACCTTTCAAACATATCGAGAAGAAGCGACACTTGTGTATGTCATTATGGCCTAAGAAGTCCATACGACCATTGAACATTTCAAGGTAATCACCTGGATCTGTTGTACCATCGAACAAGTCGAAGTTATTATCAAGTGGTGTTAACCTAATAGCGTCGGCCAATGGCTTGCCTTCTGGTAACGGCATGCCCTTTTGAGTAGCAACGAATTGTTTCAGGAGATTGTGGGGTTGACAGTAACGACCTTTTCTTTCTTTTGCTTTTTCGGTTGTTTATTTTTATTGTCGTTTTGTTGTGAACGACTTGTTGAGAATTTTCACTTCCAAAAGTCTGATACTCGGAACTAATTTCATTATCTTGTTGTAGCATCTTTAGTTCATTTTCTAATTGCTTTATTTGCTTTTGCTCCATAATCTTTTGCTCCAAAGTTTTCTTATATGCTCGCAAGCGTTCGACCTCCTCTTTGAAAGGATCCTTTCTAGATTGCTCAGTCGTTTTTGCCTTTGCCTCACGCTTCCTTCTTTCTAACATAAAATGAACATCACTTTCTTGTAGACTTTTCTTATCAAACTTTATTATTGACTCTTCATTATGTTCAACGCTTGTGATGACCTTATCCTTATTATTGTCCTTGTAATTACTGGCTCCTGGTCTAGTCGTACACCATCAAAGTTCAAATGAGTAGCTATCGGCCTCCTTATAGGAGTACATAAAATATTTGATGGCGTTGGACCTATTCGCTCCAACTGCTTATGTTGTTTTTTGCCTGGACTTGTGACGTCTTCCTCAAAAAAAAGCATTGTTAAACAACTGGCGTGGTCCAAGACCTACTTGTGGCGCCAAATGATGTTGACAACAATCCTCCTTAACTCAAAACTCCTTCCTGTAGGCACGAGCAAACGTCACTACTGGGATTCCGACACCGATGGATGTCGAAACCACTTCGATGTGAGAATAAGATTTCTAGAGAAAGAAAATAACTTGGCAAATTGACAACATACAAGTAGTGGAAATGAGGCATACCTGTTTTCCTCCCTAATTCTAGTATTTATAGCCCTCCAAAATAGGGTTATTTTCCATTTGTCGCCCTGTGATTGGGGGCATATGCAACTAACTTTTGGCTTTGTTATTTCTTAATGGACAGTGAGCCCCACCTTCTATTTACACTTATTTTAACATACTTGGGCCTTAAAGTTTAGTCTCGTTATTTTGGTTAATTGAATCTTTATACATCCATTTGTTTTCGATCTGATAAACTAATTTGTTGAGCTAATATTCTGTTATTAGGCTGATTCCCTATCAATCATGTATGTTACATGGTTGAAGTTCACATTGTGAAGCTAATGAACATTTCGTAAGGAGATCGTTGAGGGAGCGAAAGTAGCCAGATTTTCTCAAAAATTATGATGTTGAGCTATATATTTATACGCTGACTTTATGTTTTTTACTAGAGAATCAAATGATGATGAACCAACTTCTTAGTGCTAAAGACTGTTGGAGTGGGAATCATAAATGAAGAAATTACCAAAATTTGGAGCATGTGTCACAATCAAAGAACAATGATGTGGTTTCATCCAAATGGATGTACAAGCTCAAGAAGAAGATAGATGAGACCGCCTATCTTGTTGCTCGTGGTTTTTCACAGAGTTATGGGCTAGACATTGAGAAAACATTTAGCCTAGTCGCGAAAATGATGACGATAAGAACAATTTTTCTCTACCATCATTCAGAACTTGGAAATTGTGGCAATTAGATGCAGGGCCGGTGCTAGAGATTTCGAGACCTCAGATGCATGCTAATGTTGAGGCCTATAAATTTATATAAAAAATTATTGTTCTAATTTTGTATGATTCAATATTTTTTAAATTCTAAAGGATAGATTAAAATACAACTGTTATAATTACAAGTAAAAGTTTAAAGAATTGAAGAATAAAGAATGGATATAATGTCACTTAAATATTAAAAAGTTTAAAGAATAATATAACATTAGATTTCTGGAACTTTTAATCTAATAATTAACTTTGAAAATAGTATTTAAATTATTAACTAGAAATTAAAAAGGAAAAATATTTTGTACCTTTAGACTAAAAATAGTGACTAAAAACGAATACACACACACACACACACATATATATATATATATATAATTAATATATATATATATACATATTATGAAAATTTTAATTTTTAAAAAATTTCTTCTAAATAAATTTTAATTATTTCTTAATAATATAAACAAATTATTTAATATAATTCTAAAATTAAAATTATATTCACACACTACTAGATTTTTTGGGGCCTTAAAAATTTTAATGCCTTAGGCGATTGCTTTACCGGCCTAATGGACGCGACGACTCTGATTACATGTAAAAAATGAACTCAATCGAAATGTCTTTATGGAGCAGTCTCAAGGGTTCATTTCTAAAAAAAAATCCTCACTATATATGTCGATTAAAGAAGGCGCTCGATGGCCTGAAACAGACTCATTGTGCATGGTATGTTAAGATATCTGAATACTTAATATTTTGTGGATATAATGACGCTGATTCAAATCCTAGCTTATTTGTTAACATAAAATAAGATGTACATATTCTGATTTTATTATACGTGGATGACATAATTATTACAGGCGATAATAATGCTGAAATTTCAAAGTATAGGTGAGATTTGGCAATCCGTTTTGAGATAGAAAAATTTAGGCGAAGCTAGTTCAGTTCTTGATTTAGAAATCTATAAATCAGAAGGTGGCTACTTTGTTTCTGAAACCCGATATGCTAAGAGGCTATTGAAGCATTTTGGCATGGGCGAGTCCAATGCAATGGCCACTCCACATGGAATCATACCTAAAGCTTAAACCATAGTTATATGGTTCAGGGGTCACCCTATGGAACTGTGAACCGGATCACACGTACCCAATCGCGGGTTACTTATGACCCAGTTGACTGTGAACCGATCCGAAGAAAGACACAAGATAAAAGACAGAGAGAAGAAGATGAGAGAGAATGACATTAAAGTCCATGTCATATCGACCTCCAATCCTACTGATTTCAGTTAAATTCACATGAGAGAGATGAATGAAACTAAAGAATACTATAATAAATGAATTGATTTTGAGGAGAGTAAGGTAGATCCAAGCGAGACACCATGTATACAAAATAGAAGATAAAATTAACGGGGTCCATGTATTGACCCACGTATGTGGTTCACGAGTCAACGTATCCAATTCATGTGAAGTAACATTTTGCTAACACGTACTCGTTCCACAATCGCGTTCCATGTAACACTGGCTTAAACAAGAAGAGGGCAGGCAGTTAAAGAATTAAAAGCAATTTCGTCAACATTGGTAGCTTGATATATTTATCAACACGAATGATCCACTATGATATTAATCAGACTTTCACCACGTTAGTCCTATTATATTATGTTTTCGTATTAAAACCTTTCCAGTATAAATCATTATTCATCTGAATATTCTTACCTTACATTTATAGGGTTAAATGGCTAATTCATAATTGTACTATGGTAAAACTTGCAACTGACCAACTGGACTCAAAAAACTTGCTATAACATCATTACATTAAATATTCCTCTTATTTTCGTAACCGAAGTAAATAAAAATTGCACGTCCGTTAAAAAAGTTTGACTTTTAACGGAGAAACGTTAACGTTTGCCACATACACCGCCAACTCACTGCCAACTCATCGACACATGGAATTTTTAAGGAGAAGATGGGTTAACCCATGGACCCAATAACCCAATAAAATCCGACCCATATTTTTCACCCATCTTCTTCTTTCACCCATCTTCTTATTTCTTTCTAATTACATCTAATTTCATTTTCTCCCATTTAATCGAGTATCATATATAATCCATTTGGTAAATGATTTCTTCATCCCAAAGAATTAAACACCTTGTGAGTATGTTTGATCATGTTAATAACTCACTTTCGATATGTTAATAACTCACTTGCGATCTGGTCATCGAAGTCATAATACAGTTGCGATCTGGTCACCTAAGAAAATAAAAAAATAGATCAAGTAACTGAAGTCAAAATACAGTAGCTAGTACAAAAATTGGGTAATGCTCCATAGCTTACACTAGAACTGAGAACCCCATGCAATTACTACATTAAATCTATACTTAGAGTGTTACAAACACATTTAAAATTATTTGTATTATATGAATTTTCGATTTTTAATTTTGAATTGATTATAAAATCTACCATGGAAGCTCCGAAGAAGAAGAAGAATAAGATGAAGAAGAAGAAAATCAACGATGTAAGCTATGAAGAAGAAGGATGAGGAATGAATCAAGTCGGATATGGGTTTGGGTCGATTTTAAGTCGAATATGGATTTCGACTTA
>JAUEJK010043586.1:0-12495 GCA_032274865.1 Eryngium alpinum
AAGAACACTTGTAGTTACACCAGGAGCTAATCTTCAGACAAATGCACATCATCAAACTTTAATACATTTTCCTAACACAAACTGTTCTCATCAAGCATAGATAAACAAAATTGCAATCTTTCTTTTTTGTTATCATTAGTTAGATACAGTTTGATTGCATTAAAGTGTCGCCTTATAACACCCGATTTCATATTATTAACTAAAAATATATTGATGACATTCATAGCACTCGCTATGGTACGTAATGTTGTTCTCTGTTATAGTGGAACATTACGGAATTGATCCATATTAATTTGTATTCTTTTACGACCACAATTCTTCATTTTACGATGTGCAACGCTAATGAGTTCATTATTATTTTCTTCACCAGATTGTCTCCAAATGCGTTGAACTGTACGCGTGGATACTCTAAACAATGATGTAATATCTCGTGTAGTCCTTCTTTTTAATTTTTCATTAACACTTCTTCGTAATAGAGCCGTATAAATTGCATTTATGTCGCTGTTAGATAAAACCTTTCTTTTTTCTTTTTCTGTTTCGTCTCCTGATATTTGTTCTGCATCTGCAAGTAAAGTTACTATAAGAAATTAATAGCTTAAAATATTTAAAATTACATTAAAAAATTAATAGTTTAAAATATTTAAAAATATAAAAAAATATTTTTAAATAATAAAAATGTAAAATTATAAATACTTTCAAGATGTGGAAATTCGTTCAAATTAAATTGTAATGACGAATAGCCTGATATTCTGTCTCTGTTTATAAAATGAGCCTCACCTGATACAAAATACATTAAAAATATAAGATTAAAAAGAATATCAAATATCTAAGTCAGACTCAAACATATCTGTATCAATACAAAATAAACGTCAAGCATACAATCACCTTTTTTATATATAAATAAATCATATACACTCATGAATATGTTACTATTATATTCAACATATCTTAAATATATAGTTTTATTTAAATAAGAAATTTAATTTATGCATTTTAAGTTATTAAATAATATAAGCATATTTTCACAAAAAAAAAAATAATAATAGCATATAAGCAGTAAAATTAAAATAAATTAAAAATAACTATAAATGTATTTTTACATAGTTTCTTTTAAGAAAAACTTACTTTCAGCATTAGGGAGTTCATTCAAATCAAAGTCATATGTATGAGTATGGAATGAATAATTGACTTCTGTCTCCAATATGTTATTCTCACCTGAAAAAATTAAACACACAAACACACACATATATATCATGTTAAAGTTAAGTATATTGATGCTACTTACAAGTATTTATTAAAAAAATTAACAAAATAAATATTATGAATAAAGTGTTACCTGTATTGTGATAAATCTCCTCATTTTGAACACATTCACGAGAAGGAAATTCTTTCAAATCAAATTTATCTGTATGTACATGTGAAGGAGAATCAACCTCTTTCTAAAATATTATTTTCACATGAACAAAATAATATATTTTTCTTGCATATTCAAGTGAAAGATATTTATTTGGCCACCTAAATGATGTGATGGTCAATAAATAAGAATAGAATAATATAATACATACATATATATTATAAATAAATTATTACCAATATTTTGATAAGCCTCTCCTTGCATACTTGCTGGAACATTTAGATAAATATTAAAGAATGTACTCATTTTTCACCTCTGCAGTTTTAAGATTTTACACAGTTTTAAGCATATATATACACATAGATAAAATGAAGAAATGGAGGGAATTTGAAATTATAAAATTTAAATTTAAATGAAAAGTTGTAGAAGGAATTTTCATGAAAAATTAGAGAGGCAATTTTCAAAAGCAAAATGAAAAGTTTACCCCCTAATATGAAAGAGAAAATTATAAACATATGAATTTATTAGATTTATAGTTCCAAAAGTTTTTTACTACAGTATGCATGCTGGACTAATATATATAGAGAGAGTATATATTAATATAGAGATAGAGTATATATTAACATTACATAGAGAGCAAAAAGTAATAATGACAATAGTATGAAAAGAAAAAGCAGACTACTGTAGATATACTTTTAGGGTAATAATGAAATTTCTTAATACCCGTGATTAATCCTTAAATGACTTATAAAAAAAACGGAGGGAGTAGTTATTTGTATTCTAATATATAAATAAATAGTAGATAATGGGGGTGCTTGTGAAACAATTATAAATAGTTGAAGCACTTAAAATAAGTACATATCTAGTTACTTTTTATTCATGATAAGTATTTATCATATAAAAATACGCTCCTCCAAACACCTCCAATATTGCATGTACATCATATATATATAATAATGTTAAGATTAGGTGCAATCTCATAAGATGAGTAATAGTTGGACGATATTGAAGTTGTATATAATACTACCTCTCGTCTTTTATGAAAGGCATTGTTGACTTCAGCACGTAACTTTGGGTGCTTTGACCGGCTAGCTAGAAATATTAATTGTATTCACAAATCACTTTTATAAATTAAATTTAAATAAAGGTGTAATTGTAAATTATAAATAAAAAAAAGTTTTTAATAATTTAGGATTAGAATACTAATTAGTTATTTTTTTTCTTGTTATTGGTCAATTTCAGAAATTTAAATACTTACGCACCAAGAGTCTCCACCGAGACTCGAACCCTGCATATCCTATTACCAGGAGAAGAAAGGTATCCACTAGACTAGAAGCCACGGGATACTAATTAGTTATTTCTAAAAGATTTTATATTTAGCTATAATAAGTGTTTCGTATTTAATTAAGATAAATAGTTTAAATATATAATAAAATATATATAAGATAAAAAGACTTTTTATTTAGGTAGAATAACTACTTATTATTTATATATTTAAAATTTTATTATAAGTTAAAATATAAAAAGAGTTTGATGTATTATATAAATCCAAGATAGAGTTTGAGTTTAATTCATATTTGAGTTGTTTTAGGTTTAGTGTAGAGTATGTGTATGGGAGGTTTCATTTAATTTGGTTTTAGTGTTAATATTTGTGTTTTAGTATTAAAAGGGTTCTTATTTAATAGTAATTTTTAATTTAAAAAATAATATCATAATTATTTAAATGGTGACGATGACGATAAAAGATATTAGGTTCTGCTTTAATATATAAATATTTACTATTTTTATATATTATGTATATTTATGAAAGAACTTTTTTAATCTCGACCTGACGACGACTCATTTTATTATTTTAAAAATAATTTTTTAGTTAATAAATTAATTAAAATTGTCAAACTCTAAATATGAAATAAAAAATGAAAAGTATTAAATAAATAAATTTTATTTATTTTAATCTTACAGTAATATTTGGTCGCACGTATACAACTTATTATAAGATACAAGAATTAAACATCATAAAGTGCTCTTTCAAATGTTTATAGTTATTTCATATTTATATCCAAATAACGTTTTATGGAAATTTAGATTTTATATATTAATTATATTTTATGTAACCTAATCAAATGATTAAAATCTAAGACCTATTGAGGTTATCCACGAATCCCGTCAACTTATGGAGAGTTATAGAGAGGCATGAAGATATGTATGTGATTTTCACTGATTTAGAAAGAAAAAAACTACGATAAATGCCTGAAGAAGTTTTAATGGATCCTAGGTACGAAAGGTGTCCCAAAAAATATATTAACATCATTAAGGGCATGTATAATGGAGTGTCAGTAAAGGTAAGAACTTGTAGTAGCCTGGCTAGTGAATTCACAATACTATTGGTTTGCACTAGGGTGTCCCTTGTATCCATTATTGTTCGTCATAGTAATGGATGAGCTGACTAGAGACATTCAAAACAATGTAACTTGGATGATGTTATTAATATATGACATCATTTTAATAGATGAGAAAAATGTAAGAGTTAATGCATAGTTGTCTTGACAAACACTTGAATATAAAGGTTTTTTATTATATCGATGGAAGACATAGTATATGAAATACAAATTCAACCCGGTTAAGACTCGAGACTTTGGTAGTGTTACATTGGATGTACATGAAATTTTAATGAAGATTCAATTTAGATACTTACGATTGATTTCGCAAAAAGATAGAAAGATAGATGATGAGTTTAACCGTAGAATTCAAGTATGTTTGTTGAAATCAATAAGTGTTGCTGGAGTTCTATGTGATTGAAACATATCGCAAAAGTTGAAAGCTAAGCACTATAAAATTGATATTAGGCCAATAATACTCTATGCAACAGAATGTTAGATTCCCAAAAAAGACATATCTGTAGTAGAGATGTGTATATGTGACAGTCATGTTTGCATGAATAATTAGATTGATAATCATGATATAAAGTTTTGCATTTAAATATGTTTTATATGTTTGCACCTTGTTTAAAAATATATGGTATGCTAAGTTAGGTGAGCATTTAATTCTTTTTTTTATTATAATATCTAAAAAGTAAATAATATATTAAATTTGATTAATAAGAGAGTAATTATACATATATGTGGTATATGTAATAATGATTAAGGAGTAAAACAAATAAGTAATGCGTGGCTTCATAGGGTGTGTATTAGTGTCCCAAAAGAAATAAACATAAAGCATAAGCTATTTACACGGTAAATACAAAAATCAGGAGATAAACTATTAGTGAAAACTCACACTCTAGTTACTGCAAAAGACGAAAGAGGGAGAGGGATAACAAAAAGATTATTTTGGGTTCTTGATGTAAAATAAAATTAATAAGGTCTGCATATATCACTTTCTATTCTACTAGTAAGTTAAATTCGTCTTATTATATAGCCAATAGTAAAGTTAAGACCTGATTAGAGTTCTTATTCACAATCAATTGCAACAAAATATGGATTAGATATGATAATCTACGTCTTGATAAACGGGTATGTGTTTGTTTGCTCTATGTTGTTAGTATGGTTATAAACATATTTGTGTCATACCACATGAAATTTTTTCAATTAAATCCTTCATATTTCTGAAAAAAATTGATAGCAATTGAATAGGCACAAAAGGAAGTTATGCGAGGAACTTACAACTATGTTTGTCTGAGTTCTGATTATCAGAACTACTGTCATATTTTGTGCTTTTATTTCGTAACATTTAGAGGCATAATTTAAGGATTCTTTGAAACAAAACTTGTTCTCAAATATGTGTACCAAAATTTTAGAAAATTTGGTAACAATTGAATAAATATAGAAGAAGTTATTAAGAAAATACCGAGCTATGATGTGTTTTTTTTCCAGAAGTTATACACTGTTTTATGCATATATTTTAGAAGGTTTAAACATATAATCAGGTGATGAATAAGAACAAAAGTTGTTTCTTAACATGTCTAGTACGTCTTTTTAATGTTTGGTAATGGTTGGGCCCGATTCGTAAAAGCAATGGCTTTAAAACCAAACTATGCTTCTAAAATGCAGTAGCGTTTCATAACCGCTATCCCGTTTTGTGACTCTATATCTGAACCCTTAGAGGCATAATTAATTGATGTTTTGAAATCAAAAGTTGTTCATAATCATGTCTTCTGCAGGGCTATAAGATACAGTGATGATTGGAATGGATATGTAGAAGATATGGCCTTAAAATTGAATTGAACTCCTAATATGCAACAACATTTCAAAACTCATGTTCTATATTGTGCTTATAATTTGATGATGCTAACTATTGAATTGGACTTGGATCTAAACATAAAAGTTGTTTCTTTATGTCTTAAGATCATATCTGTAAAATATTATGAGCGCCATACTTATGAAATGTGAGATATGGCTGATTAAGTAGTACCGATGCATGCTGATTTCTAATAGAATATAGGTAACTTTGAAAAGATGCTATAAATTGTGTATTTCTTATTATGTGATGAATTTTTGACATGTTACATCCCATTGTGTGTAGATAACTCAGGAAAAAGAACTTGTTAATTCCGAATCATGTATCAAAAGTTATCTATTATAGAGTGAGGTTGTGTATGGTGGACAGATTGTTAAATTAACTATAAATATCAATATTGGGGGTTCATTCTCTTATAATCTTATATAAGTACGTTCTTTCTATAAAAAGAAAAGATATGTCTAATATGTAAGTTGTGTTCTGTTGGATCAAAAAGTAGTTTAGAGTGTTTAAGCTTAATAACTTTAGTGAATGCAAATTATAGGTATCCGCAAGTCTTTTAAGCGGGGGAGTGTTCACTGATAAATATTAATAATGCTTGGACACGAGGTAAGCAAAGTACTTAATTGCAACACATGATGTATGTCCTATATGACTATTATTATCTATTTTGTTGTGCTACTGTGGAGCAAAGTAATTGATTACAACATTTAGTTATGAACTTATTGAATTATATATGTTTATATGTGACATACATATCATTTCATGCTATGAGATTATGAAAATGCCCGATACATATTGAATGAAGATGTATAAGATAAGAACAATAAATGGAATTGTGCCCCTGTTGCGAGAAGGGTAAGTTTATAAGAATTGCCTATGAGAGGCATGAGGGCAATCCGTGACATATGTCCGGGCAATGCCAGGTTCGAGTGGACCAATGATATGTTGTATGAGTTGCCTCCTCTAAGTACATGCCATGTTTTAATTGGTGTCATGATCTAAGACGACTTGCCATGTTTTCAATTGGCACCGTGACTTAAAACGGTGTGCTATGTTTTAATTGGCATAGAAGGAGGTCCCATGTGATTAAATTATGGTAAGAAAGCCCTGCAAGCATCCTTGATCGAACAATGTGCACATGATTAAGGCCCCAAAGATAAGAAATAAGAATACGAATGAGATGAGACAAATTCAAATGCATATGGTGTTGATTATATGCATCATATATAATTATTTGGCATGGCATTGCATGCATTGCTTTACTTAATGAGCTTGTTAACTCATAGTTGTCTTATGTTGCAGGTAAGAATATGCATATGTAGAAGTTTGGGCGAGATGTAGCTATACCAACCTTGGGTAATATACATATAGATACCACTGACCGCGTGGTTGGGTCTAATCTTTTGTATGGTCACATATCGTATAATAAGACATGCTTTTGTGTAAGAATGAAACATGTTATGTATAATTAAAAATTCTAAGGATGGTGTGTATGAAACATGTATTTAAGTATTATGATCAGTAGGGTGATGATATGTATATTTTATGGTTTAGTGGAAAAGTTTTAAATTTTTCGTACATTAATACGGGGTTATGATTATAAGTGTAAAAAAGGTAACTACGTTCTCCCGTAAGTAGTATTATGGGCGAGGATGGTGTAACAGTATACCCAGGGGCGGAACTAGGGGGCATGGCTATGCCCCCCCTAACTTGTCAGAATCATTGAAAATTTAGTGGAAAAATTTAGGAATTCTATAAAATTTGAACATCGGCCCCTGCCAACTTTTAAGAAAAAAAATATTATATAATATAATATTTTATAATTATACATATTTTATGTTATTTTATCATCAATATTTCTAGTTTTTCGAACTTCTAAGGAGCAAACATCAATACATATAGTTAATTTCTTATGTTCAGTTTTTATGAAAATTCGCCACAATTGTTTTACAAAAATTGGCCCCCCTATAATAAAATCCTGGCTCTGCCACTGAGTATACTTCGTTAGATGCGTGGTCACATAAAAAAATACAGAATTAGAAACGAGGATATTAAGACCAAACTTGAAGTAGCTTATATAGAAAAACATATATAAGTTTTTTTACTGTCGTTTGGACATGTGATACGTAAATGTACAAGCATACCAGTTCGACGCTTAGAGACAGTGGCAGACGCACACTATGGCCAATGGGGGGCCCTACTTAAATTGCATATGTAATATATTTCATTAAATGCTAAGTGGTTCAGATGGTTTGTTTGGTATGTTTTCATAGCATAGACGTGGGTTCGAACCTCTCAATCTTATGTTTTTTTTGTCCTTTCCCTATATTCAGACATTTTTTTCTCGTAAGTTTGGCCCCCTCTCAATCTCATGTTTTTTGTCCTTTTCCTATATTCAGACATTTTTTCCTCGCAAGTTTGCCCCCCCTTGGCCTTTCCCTATATTCAGATATTTTTTCCTCGTAAGTTTGGCCCCCTCAACCTGCTATCCTGCGTCCGCCCCTGCTTAGAGATATTATATTTAGTAGTGCACAAAAGAGTGAAATGACGAATCAAAGAAAACATAAAATGAAGTTATCTGTAAAGATTTTGAAGACTACAAATTTAGTAATAGACTAAGGCCAATGAAGCTCAATTTACATAATACTCCATATAATTCATGTTAGCATATTCCGATTTTATTAAAAAAAATAATATTTAGGCCAGTTTGTTGGGAAAAAAATATTTTTTGGAAAAATATTTTCATCATTTTCCCCAGTTTCTTTATTTGTTTGTCATAAAAGAAAGAAAAATATTTTTGAACTAAGAAAAATTCCGTAAAATTTTAAATAAATTAATTTTCTTTTATCAATTCTGAAAAAAAAATTGAACACATATATTTTTCTCCAAACGGATGGACCCTCCGTCCTTAGTTTGCCAATGATGAATTATTTATTTTCTATTTAAAGAGAACCAAAATATCGCAATTTAATATTATAGATTTGAGTTAAATTTATAAAATAATAATATATATATATATAAGATTAATTTTAATTTTAAATTATACAAATCAAGTTAAGTTAATTTCACAAAATTTACATTATAACTAATAAAATTTTAAAATTATTATATATTCATTTGTAATTACGATTATTGGATCGTAACATCTCTCGCGGCGAACAGAGACAGATTGAATTTTTGTTTGTGTTTATGGGTGGGTATAATTAGCCCAATGGGCCGTTGTGTGTTTTCATCTGTTACCGTGTGTATATAACATTCCTTCTTAAACCCTAGTTTTTCTTCTTCTTCAGGAGGCAACCCCCAGCGCCGCTCAACCTTGTTTCTTCTCGCAAACCTCAGCAATGGTGAGACATGTCATTCTCTCATTTCCGGTTTCTTTCTGCTTTTGTTTTGTATTTTATTTTTGTAAATTTAGGTTTCCAAGTGTTTAGATTCTTTTGCTGACCTAGAACAATTTGGAAATCTGATATTTGGTTTTCATATATGATTGGGATTTATATTGTTTAAATTTCATTTTTATAGTTTTTAACAGTTAAGATAATAAGGTGATACCACTTCTAGGATATTATTTTGGCTTGTTCTGAAATCTTTTAATTTTAGCTCATGTAGTCCATACAACTGTAGATATAATAGGTTATGCATGATATGATACTGAATTTGGTCATTCTTAGGAACTGGTTAAGTTAATCTGAGCTATTCTGCAAACTTTATTTGATATTGATTGTGAACTTTTTGTGTATTATTTAGCTAGCCAACCGATGTTCGTTAAATATTACATTCACTAATGTTGCTTGTATCTGCAGTGTATCAAGTGTTGTGATTATACAATTTGGTTCCAGATTTGCTGTACTTCTGTACAATTTTTTGCTGCATTTTGAAGTACTTAATTGGTGTGCTTATGTAGTATTTTGTTGCTCATTTAGGTCTTTGCGAAGTCTTCGAAGCCGAGAGCATACTTCAAGAGATACCAAGTTAAATTTAAGAGAAGAAGAGGTAAACATTGAGAATAAGCATGTAATTGTCGTGGGTGTTGAGTTGGTGCAGGTAGACCCTTAAATACTTATATGATTTATGTTGTTTTTGAAAATTTCCAGAGGGGAAGACTGATTACCGAGCCAGGATTCGCTTGATCAACCAGGACAAGAATAAGTACAACACTCCCAAGTATCGTCTTGTGGTCCGATTTGTATCCTTTAACTAATTTATGATAGTATATACTCTGGTTTAGTTCTTCTCCCGTAAGTAATAACTCATAGTTTACTCTAATTAGTGATTGCCCCAATTTTTTTTTTTCCATTACCTTTTTCTCTAGAAACTGCTCAGTTATCGATTGTAGGCTTTTCTCTTATATGTCACTTTCTGCCCAGTAGTATTATTTCTAGATGGTAAGCATCAGAACAGCTAAATATATCCACTTTCTAAATCTTGAGAGTGTGTACTAACTCTCTCTTTAGTGTTAAAGTTCAACCTTAATGTTATTATTAGACAAACAAGGATATCATTGCACAAGTTGTCTCTGCTAGAATTGCTGGGGATATGGTACTTGGAGCAGCATACTCACATGAGCTTCCCCAATATGGACTTGAAGTAGGCCTCACAAATTATGCTGCAGGTATATAAACAAGTCCTTCGTAATTCATAATGTGATATATTACAGTACACAATTCCCTTGCTTATTGTCCTTTGCACTTTGGATCAAACCGACAATTTTTTGCCCTAGAGCAGAAAATCAAATACAAAACATGAAGATAGAGAGAATTCACATTAGTATTATACGTGAGAATGAGAGATGTGAGTCTTTTAAGAAAGAGGCAGATAGAATTCAATAATTTATGCGGTAATTAGGAAATGCAGTAGTGAAGCACTTGGTACTTGGAGATAACTTATCTTAACATATGTGCCAACATACATACATGATACAAAGACATGACTAAAGCATATATCTGCTGATTCTGTCACTATGTGAATGTTAACACTCTATCAAACTGTGTATCAGCTTATTGTACTGGACTTCTCTTGGCCCGCCGTGTTTTGAAGAAGCTTGAAATGGATGATGAATATGAAGGCAATGTTGAGGTAGCAGGATCACTCTTTAGCAGTTGTGACTCACATTAATTGTTGGTTACATCTTGGATTACAAAATTTGTAATTTTTTATATATTAATCTTCAAGGCAACTGGAGAAGATTACTCGGTTGAACCTGCTGAAAGCAGACGTCCTTTCAGAGCCCTGCTTGATGTTGGTCTTCTAAGGACAACAACTGGGAATCGTGTTTTTGGTGCTCTTAAGGTATATTGCAAATGTTGACCTTAAACCATTAATTAATAATACCAATATCAATACTTTCCCCTATTCTTTCGAATCACATGGTAAATCTAAATATCTAGATCTAAAGTATGTTAACTCTTATCATTATTGTTTTAAAATGTCATGCATCTCTCTCCAACCACAGTATTATGTTGTGATAATTAATGGATTTTATGTCTATATCCCCGCCTGCTATTGTGAATTAAAATATGAAAGTGCGTCAAACTGGTACCTGTAGGACAGCAGAACTTGTTAATAGATTTGTGGAATGTTTCTATTTTGAGATAATTACATGTCACATATGAGTCTGAACAAATACAGGCATTTTTTTTTAGTCTCCAACTCTTCATGTATAGATATATTGCACCATGGCACATACTGAGCACTTCAGAATGGTTTTAATTAGGTATGTAGTCCATCTTGGCAAAGCTGAGTTGGCTTAAAGGGCAATGGATGGCTTTGAATGCTAATGGACTTGCATTAAATGTCACTCTTAACTGTTCTATGCTTTCTTCACTTGATAGAGTTGTAGGACAGCGGAGATGAAACATTCAAACTAGTTTACTCTAATATTACTGTTGGGTGCTGGAATGGAACCTTATTCATATTGATTTCATTAGATCAATAACACTGACTGTATTGGTTCTACCTGGCTTACTCTTATTAAGCTCTCCATTGCACTCATATAAGTCTGAATAATAGGGTTATTTTCTTGTTTGTAATCTCCAACTCTCTAGTTATAGTTATATTGCACCATAACACGTACTGAGCACTTCAGAATCGCTGTAGTTATGTAGTCCATCTTGGCAAAGCTGAGTAGCCTTAAGGGCGAGGACTGGCTTTGAATGCTAATGGACTTACATTAAATGTCACTAACTGTTCTATGCTTTCTTCACTTGGAGTTGTAGATCAGTGGAGATGAAACATTTGAACTAGCAGAATCTAATATTACTGTTGGGTGCTGGAACTTCGGTAACCTTACTCATTATGATTTCATTAGATCAATTGTGATTGTATGTTTCATGTTATTGGTCTCCATATGGTTTCCATTGATGATGCTTGGAACCTTTTCCTTTTGATACTGCTTCTTGCCTATTTTTTTCAATTGCTACCGCTGAATTAAGCCATCTTTTATTTCTTTGCTCAAACTTAGATCAACTCACTTGCTGATGGTATCATTTTGTTTCGAGGGTATCACCCTGATTATATCCCCCCATTTGTGTTCATATTTCCGTGCAAGTAGATATATGTAGTTTTGAAGTATTCCATGTGCTTTCGGTTGATAAAATTTAGACCTCTATGCTTGCGTAATTGAGCGCAGCTATTCAAAGAAATTGTTGGTACTGTAGCTATGAATAGAAAGTGTAGCTCTGACAAGGACTTGCATGTCATTTCAACAGATTATGTACTTGCTTCTTTACATATATTTAACATTTGTTTGATTATTGATAATTCCAGGGGGCATTGGATGGTGGCCTGGATATTCCTCACAGTGAGAAAAGGTTTGCAGGATTTTCGAAGGAATCAAAAAAACTTGATGCTGAGGTTCACCACAAGTATATCTACGGTGGTCATGTTGCTGCATATATGAAGGT
>JAUEJK010043797.1:0-12494 GCA_032274865.1 Eryngium alpinum
ATGGGATTGTGTGTAGGTGAGTGCATCGTAAAGATGAGATCAGTGGTCCTAATTTGATCTTATTTTTCAAATCTGACGGTCCTTATTTCATCAGCTTGATGGATGGCTTGATTTCAATTTGTTCTTGATTTCTTCGAAGTAGATGCGCAAATACAAGCTATTTTCCTTAACATTTTAAAATAAGTTCTCTTTTAAATAAATTAAATTAATCTTATCACAGTAAAATAAATTTTAAAATTTATTTTCGGACTTAACTATTTAATTATTTTGTGAGAGTAATTTTATCCGAGTAAATTCTAGTAATTGATTTTCGAAATAAATTTATTAATTTAAATTGAAAATTAATTCAACTAACTTAATCAAAAAATTCTAACATTCCCAAGTCCTTCTAACATTCCCCCAGTCAAGTCTTAACTTAATGAAACGTTATGAATTTAGGGCCTTCGTGAAAATGTCAGCAATATTTATTTCACTATCTATATGAGTCATTTTAATGTTGCCTTTATTGACATGATCATGAAGAAAATGGTGTCTAATATTAATTTGCTTTGATCTAGAATGCAATATTGGATTTTTGCTGAGATTAATAGCACTTGTATTATCACATAAAATTGAGACGACTTCGAAAGATTTATTGTAGTCAGCTAATGTTTGCTTCATCCACAATATTTGTGCACAACATTTAGCTGCCGCAATATACTCTGCTTCAGTGGTTGAAATTGATACATAATTGTTTCTTAGAAAACCAAGAAACTAGACAAACACCGAGAAACTGACGTGCCACTTGTACTTTTTATGTCAACTAAGTGATCGGCATAGTCAGAATCAGAATAGCAGACTAAGTCAAATGGAAGTCCTTTTCGATACCATAGACCAAGTTCCGAAGTTCCTTTAAGATATCTAAGTATCTGCTTTACAGCAGATAAATATGATTCTTTAGGATTCGTCTGAAATCTTACAAATTTGCAAACACTGAACATAATATCAAGTCGACTTGCAGTGATGTACAATAAATTGCCAATCATTCATCGATACTTTTTCGTATCTATAGGAATCCTGAGTGGGTCCGCAGTTAATTTGTCAGAAGTTGACATAGGGGTATTAAGGGGTTTAACTGATTCCATACTGAACTTCCTAAGCATTTTTTTGCAATACTTTGACTGTTATGTATAGATACCATCATCACTTTGTTGTATTTGCAAACCTATGAAAAAGTTCAGTTCCCCATCATACCCATTCCGAATTCCTTACTCATATTTTCAGAAATTTCTACATAGAGAATCAATGGTTGAACCAAAAATGATATCATCCACCTAAATTTGAACAAGTATGATTTCCCCTTTAATATTTTTCTTAAAGAGTGTGGTATTGGCTTTTCCCATTTAAAACTCTTTATCAAGTAGAAATTTACAAAGCCTTTCACACTAAGCCATTGGTGTTGTCTCAATTTTATGTGATAATACAAGTGCTATTGATCTCATCAAAAATCCAATATTGCATTCTATATCAAAGCTGATTAATATTAGACACCATTTTCTTCATGATCATGTCAATAAAGGCAACATTAAAATGACTCATGTCGATACTGAAATAAATATTGTTGACATTTTTACGAAGGCCCTAAATTCAGAACGTTTCATCAAGTTAAGACTTGACTTGGGAATGTTAGAAGGACTTGGGAATGTTAGAATTTTTTAATTAATTTAGTTGAATTAATTTTCAATTTAAATTAATAAATTTATTCCGAAAATTAATTACTAGAATTTACTCGGATAAAATTACTCTCACAAAATAAATAAATTAAGTCCGAAAATAAATTTTAAAATTTATTTTACTGTGATAAGATTAATTTAATTTATTTAAAAGAGAACTTATTTTAAAATGCTAAGGAAAATAGCTTGTATTTGCGCCATCTACTTGGAAGAAATCCAGAACAAATTGAAATCAAGTCATCCATCAAGCTGATGAAATAAGGACCGTCAGATTTGAAAAATAAGATCAAATCAGGACCACTAATCTCATCTTTACGATGCACTCACCTACACACAATCCCATACAATGATCTCTTTCACTAGGGTTAGAGAAAAGAAGCTCATTTGCGCCGCACCCATCTCTTAGAAGCTTTACGCTCTCTCTCTCAGTTCTCTCAAAACACAGCCCTAAAATCCTCAAATTAATCGAATCTCACCATGAAATCAATCAAAATACACCTCAAATTCACCAGTTTACACCTCTTCCTGCCTAAATCTAACCTAATCTCTCCTAAAATAAGGAAGAAGAAGTATTGCTTGGTAATTGTTGATGAATTTTCAAGGTATACTTGGGTGCTGTTCTTGTATTCAAAGGATGAAGTAGCTCAACTCTTAATCAATCATGTGATTAAGATTGAGAATGAAGCTAAAGTGAAAGTAAAATACTTCAGAACTAACAATGAGACTGAATTTAAGAATGCTACAGTTCAAGAGTTCTGCAAGGATAAAGGGATTCATCATGAGTTCTCAGCTCCAAGGACTCCTCAACAAAATGGAGTTGTGGAGAGGAAGAATAGAACTCTTATTGAAGCAGCAAGGACAATGCTGATTGAAGCCAAAATTCTAACCTACTTTTGGGCTGAAGCAATCATGACTGCTTGCTTCACACAAAATAGGTCCTTGAAAAAACAACAGAACTTGCTTTTTCGTATATTAAGAGTCAACTGTTCCACATTACCATTTTGGTGCCCGGATCCACCCCTCTATGCAATTTGTACGTACTCACATCTTATTTTAGTAGCTTGGCAAGTGACCAATAAAGGGAGGGCTTATCACTTAAAATGCTCAAGTTTCTAAAGTTTCATTTTGGTGATAGTAGATTATGAGTAAAAATTAATTACTATCGATACTCATTGGTACCGAGGTCCAAGGTTCGGGGCATTACTACTCATCTCAGTTGGAATAGAACCATGCAACTCATTAAGACTGATCTAAATGAATAAGATCTATACGCTCAAAAACTAAGTCGGGCGAGAACGTAGTCAGGGAGTTGTGAGAAAGATCCAAGAAAGTGAGAGACCTCAACTTTCCATTAAATTCTGAAATGGACCAGCATATGTGCGCAGACTGAAATCAAGCTTCACACACCCTACAACGTTGGACGGCCAGGGAGTCATGCAGTAACATTTTTTATCAGGTGAGACAAGAAATCAAATTACTAGGAAGTTTAATAACCACCCGTGCAAGTTTACAAATAAAAACAGAAGCTAGGAAGCAGGGGTGCTTAATTTACCCCCGCAGTTTCACGGTAGTGTATTATGTATCTTTGGGGTGCGGACGATATATAATTCTGAGATGTTTTTTTTTGGAATATTGTATGTTTTACAAAACATTAACCATAATATATTTCAAGTTGAAGTTTTTTGTATCATAAACGGAATAACCGATTTTCATGTCTACTTAGTATAGTTATGTACATGGTTCTATTTTCATAAAATATATTGTTTTTGTGAAAGGAAATTAATCATGTATAATAGAAACCATATTTATAATACTTTTTATATGTAATAGCTCTGTGCGCCTTACTTCCTATTCCACGTATCCTTGCACCATGCACACATATCCTTACTTTTTAGGAAAGGAAATAGCATGTTGACTGTTTGAATCACATTAGTAGCCTAGAATAAGAAAACTAGATTGTATTACACAAGGCCAACCCAAATAACTAACACTACCACCTACAGTTTGGCCTAGTGGGAATGGGGCTGGACCACCTTAAGCAAGGTCTTGAGTTCGAATCCCCGCATGACGTGTGCCTACGAAAGAGCGAATTTCGAGCCTTGTGAATGGAGCAACTCTTGATAGGGAGAGCCTCCCCCGAAAGGGGCCTAACAAAGCTCGAAGGTGGATTAGTCACCAGTGGGTGGAAACCACATCTCAACCAAAAAAAAATAACTAAAACTAGTAGACAAAACATACAACTTAATAATCATTTACCAAAACGTGAAGTTTACCTCCCATCATTTTAAACTAATTACCACTTCAAAAGTTGTTGAGACAAAGTAGCAGACACTTGGCAGGCACTTCAAACAATGCAATTTCTTTCCCCATTCTCTCAACCTGTTTCTTGATTTTCCCAATTGACCACACAACCACCTTGTTGGCTTGTTCAAAACCCATTTACAATGAAAGAGAATGAAACCACCAATTAGTTTATAAACTGCAGTTAATCAAGTGGTATTAAAAGAGCAATGCATAAAAACAAGCCCAACCAAACAATCATATAATACTTATCTAGCCTGACTAGCATCTATTTCAACCATATCAGCTAAATATACTATCTTTTTATTTGACTTTTTGCACGTGCTTTGACTATATATTAAAATATATTATTTTTAAAATAAAAATATAGTATTTAAATTTTTATTTAAGTAAAATTGAAAAATATCATATTTTAATATATAGTCAAAGCACAGCGTGCAAAAAAATCAAATAGACAAATATATAAGAACGGAAGAAGTATTTAAATTTTAGATTCTAAAAATATTTCATACGAGTGATGGTACAAACTTCATGGTAGCACATGTATAGAAATATAGAATAAACTAAATATACAATAGGCACTCCAGTGCTCCTAGGTGATTGCATTTTGCAAGGTTAGTACGGTTAGACAGGGACTGTGGTTGCGTTTGTGTGGTAATTACAGTTGAGATCAAATGAGGCAACAGATGTGAAATTAACAGATGTATTCACAGGATCCACCCAAGTTCAAAACCAACAAAGAAGGTATGGTTTTAATTGCCGGAAACCAGTTGGTGGCCTTGGATAAGTCAATGTAGGAGGGGTCGAGATACTCAGAGAGAATAAAGTTTAAATTCCCACCAGAGACTATCAATATTTAGCAGGTTATTATTTGAAAGATCAAGATATTGCAAGTTGGATAGGTTTCCCAGATGATGGGGACTTGTTTTTCAGTGAAATATAAATTAGAGAGGTTTTAGATTGATTAAGGAGCCAAAGAAAGCGGGAATCTCAATCACTTCAAAATAGTTCATGCTCAGGTCAAGGTGAGTAAGATGTTTGAGATTATGTACGGATTTACTTAACTCACCCCTTAAGCAATGACTTCTATACTTCTCCATATCATCATTAAAATAAAATTGATTACGAAGATCAAGTTTGACAACATGCCCTGTTCGTTTACTGCAACCAATTGTATGCCACATGGAACAATAGTCTTCAATTTAGGACAATAGGCGATTTGAGTCATCAGCAACGCCGTGTTTCAACTCCGGAAGAGTGTTTCCCTCGCTCTTGAAGCAACTAGTTATGTTAGACGGAGCATTAAATGTGGTTGCACTAGCAAACTCAAGCCTTTGGGTGAGGAGACATGCAGCAGCATTACTGTATGTTACCATTTCTAAAGATTGAGTTAATATAAATGATTCAGAGTGACTAAGGCTGACTATTTTATGTGTAACTCAGATTTAGTTGATAATTTTGAAATGAAAACTTGCTTGTGTAATCTAGATTTATTTTTTATTTCTAAAATGATAACCTGTTTTATCTTATTTAAAAAAATATAACATTTTAATTTCTTGTACAAGTTCTATCTTATTCATTTCTCTTTCGTAGATTCATGTCTTTATTTAATTTGTTTGCAATGTCCTTAAATATTAAGGTTATATTAGAGCTGCTCCTATAAGTACAAAAGTAATCTCCATTTTAGATTTTTTTTCTCTAATATTGAATGACGGTCATACTTTCTCCTTTAAATTGTATACTTCTCTACATTTAATTTGTTATAGATAAATTATCTATTCCATTTACATATACTGTTGATAACAAAATTAACTAAGATAATGCCTGGCGATTTTGAGATACTAGTTTTCAAGTGACATTTAGTCCTTCGAGTTTTTGACGACTAAAAGCATAAATAATTATTATTTTTGTACAACATATGCTTTGTTTTTATGAATTGTGTATGCAGTATATATATATATATATATATAATGTTAAATTAAGTGAGTTTGAATATACTTAACCCTAGTAGAATAAAAAGGTACCTTGGTCTGGAAAATTTTCTTTTACCAAATCTAAAACCTGTCTGATACAATTATACATATCTTACTAATACGATATCACTATGATTACCTAAATTGTTTTTTCCTTTCTTTCTTTTTCCTTGACTAGATATGCTGTTTTAAACTTAAGAAGTCACTAAGATTATTATTTTTTGTTTCTTATAAAGGTAAAACAAGAAATATCGATACAACACATTCACTCTTGTTATACTTTATAGCACACATCTTTAGTTAAAATTCCTAAGTTACCATAAAAAATCTAGTAATCTAGTTCTTTAGAATGATGATTAATTCTCCAATCATTACATATATTACAGTGTTTACCATAATTTTCTAGTAATGATGTTACCAAAGTTTTTTTATAATAGCATGATCTATTTCTTATGTCGCTCACTATAATGTAATTATTATGTTCAGATATTAGCCTCACTAACAAAGATTTTTTTTCCAGAGGAAAGCGATCCCGAGCAAGCCAGTTTGACATGATTAATTACTTTATAGGAATAATTTCTAGAAAGTTCTTAACTTCAGAAACGTAGCAAGAATGATCTAAATAAGTACTGCATCAGTTTATCCGTACTAATGAATCATCAGCCGCTCACAGTCGACACACTACATTGAAGCTGTGTAGGCATGTCTACAGAAACATTGTTTCGGTAAATGAAATGAAGCAACATATCGATTGCTCTAAGATTTAGGTATGGGATGAACTTTGAAGTATTGCCGAAATAATTTCTCAGTTAGATTTAATATTTTCTTATGCATATTTTTATCTTTTGGGATAAAGCTATAGAAGAAGACATGCTCAACGTCCTTTTCTGGTATAGTACAATACAGATTACACATACGACATGTTCAACAATTTTTGCTAATAATTGTTGTATTGCTAGATGTCTTGCTGCCATACAAGTACTGTTAAAGAAATAACAGGCTTTCTTCATATTATTTTGTCGCAGCCACATATTATTATACATTTTGATAGCCACCTAGCGCCATTGAAGTAGGAAACTGTCTTGCACAATAGCGACACGAGTAATTCTTTTCCACCACAACTGGTTATTCTTGTGGATCAGCAACCATCTGGTCAACATTTTCTTTGTCCACCACCTTTTTTTTTGTATCGCTTTTTCTTCATTTCATGATTAACAGAGGATGATAAATTTTCAAAGGGAACGAATTTGTTAACATCCATGGATATAGGAGATATGAGACTAATTGACGAAGAACCACATGTGAAAAAGGATGTATTCTTTTAGCTTTAGAAATATATGTGGTTCACACATTTTTACATTATTCGTCAACCAATCTTTTATATTCTATATTCAAGGATGCTAACAAGTTTGTTCTTTTCAAAAATTCACTGTCATCGGCTAATCGTGAAATACAAAAAAGGCGATGCCAAAAGAAATAGTGGTGCTAGAAAAAAATGTTTGACCAGTCGGTTGCAGATCAGCCCGAACAACTAGCTATAATGGAAAAGAATTACTCTTGTTGCCATTGTGACAAGACAATTCCCTACTTCTATGGCACTGGGTGGCCATCAAAATGAATAAAATATACAGCTATGGAAAAATAAAGAGAAGAACGCCCATCATTTCTTTAGTAGTACTTGTATAGTAGAAAGACATCCATCACTACAACTATACTAATAATGGACGTCAAACATCTCATATATGTAATGCTCGGGGTTAGACCATTAACCCTATGTGGAAATAGTGGTCAGCTCGGCGTTATTAAAGATACTCTTTAAGCTTTACTTAAGTTTAAAGTTAAGCCAAACTTTGGACTTTGCTTTACCGGGGCCTATGTATATTTTAAAAAGCAGTGCTAAAGACTGCTTATTCGAAGAGCGAGAAGCTGGAAAAACTCGCTTAAGTTTGCTTTTAAAAAAATGGCATTTGATGATGTCTAACCAAAATTTAAATTTTGGCCATCAATGCAACTATAGGTAAAATATTATATACCCCAACTATTTGGCTTCCAACAAAAAATAGGAGTACAAATTAGGTTATTTTACTTCAACACACTATAGTTCCATGTGTGCTTCTTGATAACATCAACTTTGTTCTTTATGGTAGACGATTCGGTTTGAACTGAATCTACTATCACGTATTAATAATTTAAGTCATTTTTTTCTTTATTTGTATATTAAAATATATTTAACATACACCATATATCAGTTACATATGATGCGCTTATTCGATAAAATTCGTGCTTCATGCGTAATCTCTAAGAGGCCTCTTGCGCATTGCTGCGCTTTTTGTCTTTAATAATATTGTCTCAAACACTGAGATTGCTAAAAGCAATTAATGTTATTAAGGTTAGGATTAAATATGTGGTCATACGCACCAAGTTCTGTGTTCGCGATTCCAAACAGCCAAGAGTAAGCCAAAAGGTGCTAAAAAAGTTTATTGAGTTAAACCTGTTAGTATTCAAGTTGTTTGCTACCAATACATATTTTTTTAGAAAAAATAAACTATTAAATATAGGGTTTGATTTTTTAGGTCTATAGAAAAAAAATAAGATATTATACTGGACAAATAAACCTAACTTGACCTCAATAAATCACTAAATCGAATTCAAGTTGCATTACTATAAATTTAGATCAATTTTTTAAGTTTATTTGACAAAATTTTGTATTCGAAGTTAAAGTCAATTAATAATAAATTAAGTCTAGTAGGTTTTTATCACTTTCAAACCAAAACTTCGTTTGTAACAAACATAAAAAAATATGATCATAAAAGGTTAGAACCAGGAGATAGATCAAAAGTATGAAATGATATAATATATTATAAGTTTAATAAAAAATGAATTAAAGAACCTGATGACATGCATTAAATCTATTGGAGTGAATCTTGAAATAAATATTTATAGATAACTATATATTTTAACTTTTATTTATATACATCTACTTTATTACTTAGAAAGATAAAATACAATTAATATATAAATTAAAAAATAAATAAAACAATCATTATTTATTTACGAAAATGACGATAAATGTTAAATTAAATTTATGTTAGATTAACTTAGAAATATAGATCAATACTTGTCAATAATTTATTTTATATTTCAAAATTGAGTAATTTATAGTCATTGATTCATTCAATAATTGCGATTACGTTGGTGTTCGATAACTTCCTATTAAAATATAAAGGAGTAATAAACGTAAGGTTGTTCACCAACATCAATATACTAAGTATGAAGCTTAACACAAAATAGTAACGTAATATAAAAATAAAGTTGTCATAAAGAAATGTAAACATTAGGCAAGTTAAACTAATGACCTATTCAATTAAGAAAATGAAACATAAGCAATGTAACTCAATAAATAACCGAGTCTAACCTTGTTCAATGACTCTCCATGAATAATCATCTGAATCTTTTCTAGATGTTCACCACTTCCTCTGATGTTGGAACTAACAAGAGATAAGAACGAGAAATAAACAAATCGTAAGCGACCTTTAATACCCTCTTTAACGAATTAATTAAAGCACAATTCTGTTTAAAATACAATTCTCTTTAAAATTAGATAAAAAATTAAATAAGAATTTTAATATAAATTTACCACACATGTAATTCTGTGAAAAAAAATTCACGGCACCAAATTTTAAAACTTCATTGCTCATCTCATCCACAATGTATTTTACAGTAGATCGGCCCCCTTGATCACTATCCCAACATTTTGATCTAACAGTGAAAATTGTGCAAACAAATAAAAGTTAGAATATCTATTACTTATAAAATCAACATAAAATCTAAAAAGAAAGTTATGATATAAATTCAACTTGTTCAAATCTAGATTTATCTGTTGACATACTCCGATATATGGCAATCTTCGATCATTCTTCATAAACTCCTTCACCGAATAATTCTTCTTTAAATGACGCACCAGGATGCACTACTATACCAACACATTCAGAGATTTACTGGAAGTTAAAGAGAATGACAGTGTATCAAGCTAGGGTTTGGATTTAAAGAGAGTTGGTGAGGTAGAGATCTAGAGATGAGAAAAAGGGTAAGTTGTAGCGCATGTAAAATGAGTAGTAATATTGAGAATTAGTGAGGTAGAGACCTAGAGATGAACAAAGATAAGGTGTAGCGGCTGCAGGCAGATGTAAAATAAGTATTAGTAGTAGAATAAATTAGGGTTAATAGTAAATTGATGGGTTGGGCTGGTTCTTTTGGTTAATGGACTTGTACAAATTAAATAGAAAGCCCAATTCATTTTTTCATTTATCACATATTATTTGAATTGAGAGGTTGATTCTTATTTCATCAATCATGGAATTTGTTTACCAATAGAGTTGAGCAAGTTTAATTTTTTTTGTATACACAAATAAATTTAAATCATAAAAAAATATTTATTATTATATAAAAATATTTAATTTAGTTAAAATATATTTTTTTTGTACATTTTCATAATTTATTAAAATTTCATTTCACTCTAATAATTTGTATGATGTGCTCAACAACTTGTGCACTAGCATAACTCATGACAACATTCAAGATTGATGACTTTGCTATCTTTTTCTAATTGATCATTTTCATCATTCGTATATTTTATTCGATCCTTTGGAGTCATGCGCTCTAGAATCTCACCATAGTCTCAAACTTTGTTGGACCAAGCTTCTTAGGAAAAAATGGTCAAGTCTCTATGTTTCTCGTGTAGTCAAAATCTTGAGATTATAGATACATTTTTGTCATATATTTCCAAAAAAACTCCTCTCCAAGCAACCGGGGTATCATGGGATTGCTTTTAAAATCTATCTTCAGAGAATCTCTAACTGGTAAAGTTATTTAGACAGCTCTTATACCAGTGGTTATTTCCAGATAAATGCTAAAAGTTTACAGAAAGGGGGTTGAATGCAAACTAAAAACTTTTTTCGGGTTTATGTTTGGACTGCTTTGGATCTCGTGAGTTGTTTATAAATGGATGATTGTGTGTGTGTATGTGTGTGTATGTGTGCCTATGTGTATATATGTCTAAACTGTATAAGTGCGCCTGGATAAATAGAAAATACATCTGAGCATGTAATGAAAGAAGAACACAAGAAATTTATCAAATAATATATTAATATTATAATCTGTAAGGAATTTAATCATTCCCAATATATAATTCTCCAATGAAGTTAGAACACTATGAATTTCTCTCAGTTTTAAAGGTCTCTATAGGAAATCTGTGAAAAATATAAATTGAAAAATGACAAGCGAAGACTATTATACACAACGATTTCCTAGACTAGTAAAAATACAATAAAGTTATGGAATCGATATTTTTTCATATTTGGCAACCTTCTACTTTGTTCGCTTCTGGTGACTTGTGGTCCTAAACAAAAGTAGTCTTAATCTTGTTGCCTCTACCAGATTTCTTGTTGTCCAATCTCCAATATAATGGTCTATGTGTAAACGTAGTTCCCAAGCTGTGCCGAAAAGCATGCTGTCATTTTTTTTATCTTTCTCCAGTAAACTTTGATCTTCAATCCACTTATGGTGTTTTGTCTTGTAGCGTGCGTTTAGACGTATGCACTATAACAGTCTTTAGCACCACAAGCTAAATCACCATAGAATTACTGCATTATGTTTGACAAACCTAACTACTTCACAAGATATAAGATTTCAATTTTGAACACTGCCTATATAATGGATATTGAAGTGCAGTGCCTAAATCATGTATAACCTCGTAAAAGGAACTGCAATATTCTTACTTATTCACATGCAATGTCTACGTTGTTATTTATTCTATTCTATATGTACAATAGAGATTATCACTGCACTCCAAGCAACTAGGCATCGTAAACTAAAAATGAGATATTTACAATTATAAAAGCTAAGCTTGTGTTTATATAGAGGTTACCTTGTCACTACAATGTAAGAAGACAACACACCGAAATGACAAGTACAAATCTATGTGATGTACATTATCACTTGGTACTTGGGTTTTTGACTTTTATCATTATTTTTCATTTATATCATTAAATTTTAAAAAATAATTCATAATTACCTTAATTAACCTTAGTTTCTTCGTGAATGTATCTATAACTAGTGTTTTTTTACTTTTATAATTACTTTATATTTTTTATATATACCATTACACTTTAAAAAATAATTCATAATTACTTTAATTAATCTTAGGCCATGTTTATTTGCTAGGAGTATAATCCACGATTATATTACATCGATTATAGTTCTTAGATTATGGTCCATAAATTATATTACAATCAGTGGCGGACGGAGGTACAGCCTAGGGGTGGCCATGGCCCCCCCACCCCATTTTTTCACTACCATAGAAGATATATGTATATGTAGTAAATGATTATACATAATTAGACTTAATTCCCCCCCCAAAAAAAAAAAAAAAAAATTGAAAACATGTCTCCCCCTTTTGCTGTGTATACAGACCACCTGTCCAATTTCTTTGTTTTTTTTATTAACACAC
>JAUEJK010044007.1:0-12492 GCA_032274865.1 Eryngium alpinum
ACTTTACAATTATTCTAAGAACTGTACAAGTATAAAGAATTGTGTTTATCTAAACTACTGTATAAAAGAACTGCAGTGTTTTGGCAGCTCAGTACTTGGTTTTTCTAACAGTGTGTGTGTGTGTGTGTGTGTGTGTGTGTTATAGAATCGAAGAAGGGAATGCCCTCCGTACACTGCTTTCAGTTGTGCGACACCACTGGATAGTAGGCTGGCACAATTGCTTGAGAAGGATTCAAATTAGATTCAAAAAATTATTGACAACTTTTATGTAAGTGATTGAGTTTTTTTTATTTAGAACATGTCAATTTAATTTTCTTAATACTATTTCAATCTAAATTCTTCCACATTTATTTATAAACTGAAATTTTTATTTATAAACTTCCATTTTTCTACTAAATTGACATTATTAGTAATATCATGTCATTTTTCTTTATAAACTATCATGTATATTTTTATTTATTAGTTGTCATTTTTAAAGACTATTGTTTATAATTATATATATTATTGCAATTGAAAAGTTCTGACCCCATTTTTCTTTGGACATCTTTACAACATCCCGTCAGCGCCTGTGACACTTGAAGAATGACGTAAACATGTTGAGTGGCACCTTAGAAACAATCTGTGAAAGATGTTGTACGAAGAAAAGGTGTGAACTTTGAAAGATATCAGAGAGAAGGGTGACGATTTTCGCTCTAAGCGCCCAACGTACTACGACGAGGAGGTAAAGGAGACATTTTGCCAGAAATTAGAGTCTAACGAATTTAAAGAAATATCGAAAGTGGCTTCCGAAAAGAGAAGTCAGGTTAAGACTCTCCATTCCTCGAGGGCGACGACTTTTTATAGTCGTCGGGTAAGGTCTTAACTGCCATGTTTCATTATTAATGGCTTATTTTTAAATAAATTTTTTAATCATTTAATATTTGACAGAAAATGACGGAGGAGAAGCATCGTCCAATCAATCCATTAGAGCTTTTTATCCATACACACAACCGTCATGGAAAGAAAGGGAAGGGACAGATTGTATCGAATGAAGCAAAAGCAATAATTGTACGCTCTGTTATAATATGCAGTTCTTTAAGGTAAATATAATTAAATATTCCGTCATACACTAACATCTGTTTATTTTTTGTGTAGAAATGCTATCTTTAATTCTTCAGGAGCATGAAATTGACGATGAAGTTCATTGATATTCCGATGTCCCCATTGTATGGTGGGTGAAGTGTGTGGAAGGGGTTGTTAAAAACAAGGTGACTGGTCTTGATGGCCGCCTTGACGCTACGAGATTTAGGTAATTTCTGCACCTATATTATATATAAAGAGTTAATGTTATATTATATGTAAATTAATGGATTGTTATATATATATATATATATATATATATGTGTGTGTGTGTGTGTGTGTGTGTGTGCGTGTGTGTGTGTGTGTGTAAATAGGCACCGAAAAGCAGGGGCGAGGTAAGAAGAGGAAGCTTCGCGATGATCTTTTCATACAAGCAGTGGAGCGCGCAGTGGCAGTTGCCCGAAATAACCCTTCCGAATATAACCTCACACATGAGTAGGTCCAGATGTTGGCACAAGGTGTCATGGAGGGTGATAGCGATATGGCTAAAGATCCAGAACTTCGGATAGAGACAGTGCGCCAGCTCATCCATCTTATCGTTGTCATCTCAACGATATCCACGAATCCTGCAAAAAGGTCCATAAATTTATCTCTATGCTTTTTTATATGTAATATGTTGATTTTCAACTGTTTTTGCATATAAATATGTTGATATGTTGTTCTTTTATAGATTGTTATTTAAATGTTCATAAATCTGTACATTTAGATGTTTAATTTACAGGTTATATATTGATATGTTGTTGTTGTCATTGTAATCCGCCTTTCCCTTTGATGTTTAATTTATTTGCCTTTGATGTTTAATGTAGGTAAAAACCAATACGAAAATGGAGGGTGAAGGAGATACGGAAGGGGAGGAGGAAATTGATGGAGAATCTGACGAGGAAGGTGATGGAGAAGAAGGCGAGTATGAGGGAGAATGGGAAGGTAATGAAGAAGAAGATGATGCCAGTGGCAGTAGGCAATCGAGGGGTGATTCTGCAAGTGGACTAGCAGTCTAGATTTAGGAAGCCGACAACTGCCGGTTAGCTTTTGTAGTCTTCAGTTCATCTTTTTTTTTATTTTTGGCAAACACTGTAGTAGAACATTATATGCATTATGTATTAGAGGCTTATTATGTATGTAATGTATAATATTGTTACCAGCATTTGTGTTAATATGTTGTAGTTCTGGTTTCTTTATATTTCTGTGAAAATATTATAGTGTAGTACTTGCTTGGGTTGTATTAGAACTGTTGAATATGTAGGTGGGGCTAACAAAAATGCAAATAAAAATGAAAACAAACTATTGCTTCTGACGGAAAAGACAAAGTCGTCGGAAGATTTTTATGCATATAACCTTGACGGATAAATCCAGCCATCGGAAACTAAGTTGTGACGGTAATTGCGAGCAGCCGACGGAAATTTTCGGTGAACAACTGCCGCTACCTCTTAATATTTCAATAATAAACAACTTGCGATGGAGACAACATC
Organism: Eryngium alpinum; assembly: GCA_032274865.1. Lineage (NCBI taxonomy): Eukaryota > Viridiplantae > Streptophyta > Magnoliopsida > Apiales > Apiaceae > Eryngium > Eryngium alpinum. Next base: position 2,589 of record JAUEJK010044007.1, read on the forward strand.
CCTAAAAAATTATCAGAATATTTTAATAATTTTTTGGCTTTGGGAACGCTGCTGACACTCTGGCCGAAAGAAAGTTGCCATGGAGACAACGTTGCCGTCAGAATAAAGGGGTTTTCGCAATAAGTCTGGAGCTTTCGACGGGGTCATTTTCGTGGCCATATCCGTCAATTTTGGTACTATTTCCGATGGATTTCATTACTTTTTGGCATCGGAAATACACAATCCTGTTATAGTGGCAGATCCCTCATTTTCATATAATTCCGTATTTTTAATTTATTAATATTTATTATCACGTCAATCATATTAAGTTTTTTAGTTATATTTTTTAGAACGTGTATACATTTGTTTATTAAAAATGACATATAATTCGATAATTTTATATTTTCAGTGTTATGTCTACGTCTTATTTAATAAAAATGGATTCTTTTATCTTCACATAATTTTCTACTTTTAACTCATTAAATACCCTATAACATCTTCATTTATGTTAAATTTTTTGCTTATATTTTTCGAAGTGTAGGGGTTATTTAACAAAAATTATATAAAATCCCATAAAAATAGTCTGAGTGATGTGTCAACGTCTTGTTCAACAAAAAGTGACTCCCTGATGTTCATAAATTTCTTATATTTAATTTATCAATATCCCATTACCATGTCACTCGCATTAGATTTTTAGCTTTTATTTTTTAGATTATGTACGAGTTATTTATCAAAATTGAAATATAGTCCGACAAGTGAATTAGAAGTAGCCAAGTGATAGAGAGCTAACTTCTTGACTTAGTAACTAGGGTTTGATTCACATCTCCGATAATTGTTAAATAATCACTTGATAATAATTTATGTATAGTGTTAGAGTCGGAGGAATCTTGTCAGAAACAACCTCTCTAAAAATAGGGGCAAAGTAGTCCTCTATTTCCACTTTTATCCGACTAGCAATACCCTACTTGGTCATCAGCACGGGTGGAGGTTCCGTTTTGCGTCATTAGCATCGGGCTAAGATGTGGTTAGCAACTCAAGCGAACCATCCTACATTACAACAACATAAGAATAGAAGGGACAAGATTGTGAAGTTGGTCTCGTTATTTACACCTCCGGTCAGATGAATGAAGGATCGGCCGAATCGAATTTAGTTATAATTGTAGAACTGTCTGATATTCATACAGATCTATAGTTTTAATTTATCAATATCTCATCCCCATATCACTTGTACTAAATTTTCGGTTTATATTTTTTACACCGTGTAGGATGCTTATTTTTTATTTCACCACTTTGATGTGTATGGAGTTTAATATTTTACAATAAAAATTTGAATAGATATTAGACTGAATTACGTATAAAGATATGATGTAAATTCTAACTAAAAATTTATATAATTTATTTATAAAAAAGTCATGAATACTAGTGATAATGTGGCTGAAAATATAGCTAAAATCAAACAGTCAGTTTATCTCCACCATTAAATTTTCATATTCATGATGCTGTTAGAGATAAATAGTGGTTTTCGTCCTACTTCTAATTTAGTTGTCAAAGAAGTGTCATAACTGGTTGTTGAAAAAACTTATTTCTCAATGGAGTAGGTATGTATTTAGGAAAATGTGCAAATATGACATGTTCGTCAATAATCATTGTGAAGTTTTCAATAGCACAATACGCAAATTTAGAGACCTCCTAATAATAGTTATGTTTAAAGCCATACACACTAGTGTCATGACTAGGATCCAGAAAAAGAGGGACAAGATGTTCAAACGTTATGCTCTAAATCCAATTTGCCCTAATGCTATGCGGAGATTGCACAAGTAAGATTGCAGTGTTAATACTTCTAAAAATTGAATATTACTTGTAATTATTTTAAAATTATTCAAATGTATCGTATATATTTTAGGGCTATTGAGAAGCAAAGTTGTGCTTGTAAGAAATGACAAATCAACGAAATTCCCTGCATCCATATTTGTGCCTGTATTCTAATGTACAACAAGCAATTTGAGCCAACCATCCATGAATGCTTCAGCAAACAAAACTTTATGCGCTGTTATGAACATTATTTGGAGCCAATCTATGGTGAAAAACATTGGGAGAAAATTGCTACCGTGAAGGTACTCCCACCCAATGTGAAGGTTCTAAGTGGAAGGCCAAAGAGAAGAAGAAACAAGAAGAATGATGTCTCCATAAAAGGAACTAAGTTACGAAGGCAGAACACGATAACAAAATATAGCTACTGCATGGAATGAAATCGTAATTATATTGGGTGTCCAACGAGAGTAAGTGAACATGCATTACTTGTCGAGACTAAGTGAACATGCATTACTTGACTATTCTATTGTCATACTATATTTTATGGACATTTCTTGAGTTTGCATATTGATTACACTATTTTTTTAATTTGCATAGAAATATGACCGAGAAGAATGGAATATTCAAGGAACTTAAAAGGCGTATAAGAAAAAAGGATAAGAAAATCATAACACAAAAAAATAACAAATGATATTACAAATTCAACATCAATGGTTAACTAAGGATCAATTACTCCACCAATTCTGTAAAAAAGAACCAGCTAAAGAGACTGCCAAGGGAATCAACAAGACTGTGCGATAAATAGAAGACATACATGCCTATTGCATCTAAAATAAATGGGCCAAAGCCACCTCCCACAAGGGTGACATCAACAATAAATAAGGGCAAAAAATACCCATGGACACTCAAAAATGAAGGACTGACGAAGGAAGGAGTCAATGGGGAATATTTTTTAGCAACAAAACATTCCACAAGAGTTACAAATACACCTCTTGGAGTTCAATCAAAGAGGTTCAATGTCAAAGGGAAGCAGGTGATAAGCTTGTAGAAGTTGAATGAAGCACTGAAAGAAAGAAAGGATAAGGTTGCTAAGAAATCTGTTCGAAAACTATAACTTGTGATGTTGAATATTTTTGGATACATAGAACAAATATTCTGTTGTTTGTGAATATTTAGAACAAATATTCTGTTCCACTAAATTCAGAACTATTTTATGATTTTCTTTTGTAACCATGAAAACTAAAGCTTCTCTTTTGTAACTATGTCAGACTGAGTTTAAGCTTGCATTAAGCTGTGAGTATTTAACTATGTAGTAGTTACAATAATTTAAGTATGTAACAACTATCTCATAGTATTATTACCATATTTATCAGTTTATGGAGTGGACTTGGTAAATGCAGAGCTTTTTTGCTTTTATATTGCAGCTTCCTTTACTAATTTTACAAGTTACAAGATTTTATTTTAAATGCTTTTCTTCACTAGTCACAACATAGAAAATGACATTCAACTACTCATATTGTAGTCTTCATATTGAATATTATTGGAATGAAGGAGAAATGTGCAATTCAAACTCTATGTGTATCGCATAACATCAACGACTGGGGTACCACTAGGAAGATCCTTGTCCTCTGGTAAACATAATTCCGATGAATCCTGAGTACACGTTTAGAAACTTGAAAAGGTGGGTCATTAGAAGAAACAAAAAATTCTGGAAACGGGATTTCTTCACCTCGCCTTTTGAAGAAATGAAGCCCCAGAGAAGCGGATCCTGCTGCAGTGGTCACAAAGTAAACTGCAGGAATATTTAGCAACAAAGCAATCTCTGTCGGCCAAGTAGGGAACACATCATAGATAATTGAATATGAATTTTATATTTTTATATAATTTTTAAACATTGGAGTTTCCATTTCCAAGTCCTCTTGGAGGATTGGTATGAGATAAGGTGGGAAGACATTTGTAGTCTAATTATGTGATGGAAGATTAGGGGAGGATGCAAGATGAAACTCCACTATTCATATATCATCTTTTTCATGAAAATCTTGTTCTTGATACAAGTAAGATTAATAGGTGTTCAACAAAGAAAATCTTCAAATTTCTTTCATGTTGTTTGGCTAGTTCCAAGAAAGGAGATAAGTGACCATAAGCTAAATATGGTAACATCACTATCCTCGTTTTCCCATTTTCACTCTCCATTCTCAACTCCTTTTCTCCTACTGATAATTCTTTAGCAAACACAATGTGTTTTCATCGATTTAGGACAGAAACTGAAAACTTATATTGAACCCGAAATTTAATATCCGAATCCAAGATACGATCACTGTGGGGTTAAAGAACAAAAAGACACCAGATATAACATTTTTCTATATAATGCAGATATTATCTATTTTTCACTTTTCCAACCTGATTAGTGATTATAAATCTTTTTCTATTATATCAGATACTTATGGACTTTTTTTTTATATAATATATATAGTTAGTTAAACATACTGGTGAGTTTATGTCCCCACCAGCCCAGCATAGATGAGTCTCCACAAGATATTTCAAGAATCTGGCAATATATCATGACTAATTGCTTTGTACTAATCAACTAACTGCAAAAATGCAAAAATACTGAACTAAATACAAAAATGTATAATCCTGATTCACCACGGAACAATTGAGTAGAACAAAAATACTGCAATAGTCCTCTACTATAAGAGTAAGCAGTAAAAAAAGTATAAAAGGCAGCAGATTCTGAAACTTGCTACTATAAATGTACTTCTAACTATTTTGAATGGAGTTCAGCTGTACATCAGTTGTTATAGAAGCAATAAAACCGGACGAGTTGTTGTACTATTGGGACGATCCGTAAGCCTAAGTTCTTATCCAAAAAAATTCTTTTCTTATTTACCATCGGTTCCTGAACCTATAATTTTACAAAGTAAATAAATAAATTAATTAATTAAATGACAAGTAACAAGTTCTATAAAATATTAATCAAACTAAAATTTTCTTTTCTCATTTTTTAGATATTTTTTATAAAAGTAAAAAGAACATAATTTAATCATTGTAATAAAAAGACATACCCGTATTTTGTGCATCACAAGTTCTTGAATTATGACCACTACCACCACATTTTTTACAAGTATGTTGCTTCACCTGAGCTTGAAGTTGTGCAACATGCTTACCTGAAGGAATTCTTGTAACTATCTTAGGATGCCCCTTTGTTTTTCTTTTTTCTGGATCTCGGATAGTAATCTGAGACATAATTAAAGGTGGTTGAGAAGTCTCTGCACATGGACGATTATATTGACTATTCGATTCAGTCATCAAAGTTTATTGTGCATCAATGACATCTAGTTTTTTTGATAGATCGAGCAAGCAATGTGAAGAAATTTTTAAATGGCCTTTACAACGCACAACTCTCTCATAAACTTGATTAAAGAATCTTCGAAAGTTCCAAGCTTCCAATGAACTAACTTCATATTCACTTGAGGGACCCTGAATATCAATTGATTCACTAATAGCAAGTGAACTACTATATCTAACATTTAGTGTCCATCTTGACAAGATATATCTTTCGGGGATAGATTTTAAATCAAATTTTTGTCTCATAAGATATAATATATGCTTGCATAGTAGCCCACCATTCACAAATTTAGCACAACTGCAATGGAAGATTTGTTCAGATATGACGACATTCACAATGTGTGACACGATTTTTCCTTTAAAGCTGAAAGTAACTTGATAACTTTCATGGTCTCCTTCTTTTTTCAACTTGTTATGTCGACAATAGAAAACTAACCTAAATTCTTTCATGAATTTGTTGAAAACCTTTCTTGTATGGACTTGACCAGCATGAGCCTCAAGCGGTGTCGATTCTTCAAATTTTGGTTTGGTGGTCATACAAATGAAATCCTCTTTCTCCTCGTCATCATGACGCTTTGCAATAGCTTTCTCGTACTGATCTATAAATTCAGATAAATGAGTAGTAGTGCTAACAAATCCATCAAAGAAAGCATTCATACTTTCACTTCTCTGACTGGATTTCATGCCTGAAATAATATATTATTAATCAAATAGTAATATACAAAGAAAAATTATATTTATACAACAAGATGTACATCAGTGCTTTATATTTAAAGAAATATATACCTGCAAAAAAAGTGTTTACCAAGTACGCCCGAACCCAGTGATGTCGTTGCTCATACATGTTCTCTAACCACCTCCAAGATTTAATTTCGCTCTTTTGTTTTTGTGTGAGAGGCTCTTCAAAGTTATGTTTGTACTTTTCCTTCATGATAGCCAACAATCTTTCTGAATCTTCAATGTTTCTAATCTTTTTTTACCATTTGCGGTAGTCTTATTCGAACTCGAGATTATAAGATGTTTGTAAAGAACGGATATGCTCGGATTCGTGAAGATTCAAATGCCACCGACAGTATCTGTGATGGGTATTTGGAAAAACTCTCTTGATTGCATTGCCAATGGCGGAATCCTGATAAGTTATTATTGCAGCAGGAGCTTTATTCCACATGTACTGTAACCATTGCTCAAAAAGCCAAACAAAAGTTTCTTCACGTTCGTCAGCTAAAAGAGCACATCCAAATAGTGTAGACTGCATATGATGATTAACACCAGTAAATGGTGCAAATGGCAATAAAAAGATGTTCGTTCTGTATGTCACATAAAAAACAAGAATATCACTAAATAACATATATGCATTTCGAGCCCTACCATCAGCCCAGAATATACTTCTACAAACTTGATTCTCATCAATTTCAATTGCATAATAAAATTGAGAATCTTGAGCATGTCTCTGCAAAAACTTCTGTACAACTGTTATGCATTCTCTACCAATATTACTTTTTCGACTAACTTTTAAATGATCAGACACTTGTTATGGTGTGATCTTGATAGCACTATGACTTGTAGAATTTATCAAACACGAAATCTTGGAAGGTCCGACACCACAATTATTATATGCATCAATTGTGGTTCTGATTATGGGGTCATCATAAGCCTTTTCAAGTGTTCTTAAATGAACTTTTTTTCTCGGTGAATTGATCATTGGATGAATGTGAGAATCAATAAAGTTCTTTACACACCAATTACCTTTATCAGTTACCTGAACAATCATTTGAGCCTTACAACTTTCTCTTGTTTCTCGGCGCCGTCTAATTATTTCCCTCCATTCTTCTCGTTTGTCTGCTCTTTTAAATCCCTCTTTATTACAAACGAATACTCTCCGATAAAATCCTTCGCCATTTTTAGACTTTTGAGATGAAAATATACGTGTAGCAAATCCTTGTCTCAACGCAATTTTTTTATAAAACTTATAAGCAAGTTCACTAGTAGCAAACTCCATACCTAGATATGGTGCAAATGTAGAATCAACTTCATTACCACCATCATCTGGTTGACACTCAGATGCTTTACTCGGATCCAGCTCATCCTCAAAGTCATTTTCAAAATCAACTAAAAGTTCATTTTCATCAATTTCTTCAATACTCTTATTTGATAACAGTGATTCATTACTTTGATCTTTCTCCAACCAAAGTCTTTCATCCATCAAATAGAAGAAAAAGACTGTCAAATAAGAAATATAAAATATAACATTAAAACAACTTTATAAACAAATTCAAAAAAAAAATCTCTTAAACATTTTATCAAACACATGGTACACATTACTAACAGATAAATAAAATTTAATTAATTAACACATTATAGAATATATAATGCAGAGCATTAACATACATGTTATTGGTTACGATGAATATGATTAAGTAAAAGAAAGCTATATCAGTAGAAACTAAGTCAGAATTATGATGAAATTGTAGAACACCTCTGGATACCTGTACAGAACATTAGATTTTTAAATAAATTAAAAGACTTTTTTAAAAATTAAAATAACAAATATTTAAACGACGTAGTTTCACTGGATAACTCAGGTAAGTCCCCTGAGTTACATCCCAGGGGCGGTTTTCTAAAAAATTATATATATTATTAAAATTCAGTATGATCTGCAATAATAATAATAAAAAAAAATACTCAATTCAGTTAATTTAAAAATATATAAAATTCAAACTTGATTCGATCGCAACTTGTTTATTAAGAACTTAAATTTGAACTCCATCTTGATTAAGAAAATTAAACTTATTAAAAGAATTAGACTTAAATTAAGTTGTTAAAAAGAAAATTTTAACTTCACCAAATTTAATCGGACTTGAATTATCTTTAATTAAAAATTAATAAATAAAAAATATGTCCAGAATTGATATAAACTAATTTCTGAGAACTTTTAAATATTTTTTATGTACCCCGTCCCAAATTAACTAATTGAGTGTTGCTTTGATTTTCTATGTATTTTTATAAAATATAATAAAATAATTAAATATAATATTTTTATATCAGTTATGTATGAATTTTGAACTTTATATTTTTTATATTAAATTAAAAAAGTTAAAAGGTATAATATTTAATCATTATATTAAAATTCAGAAAAATACGTGACAAATTAAACAAGTATTGGTACAAAGAGTATATATTCAAAAATTATATTAATAAATAATTAACAAATTATTATTCTTAATTTATAATTTTAACTTGAATTATGAAATCTTAAATTATAAATAATTTATTGTCACAGTCATAATATTGAAAAAGGAAATGTTACTGCCAGAGCAGTTTTCTTATTTCCAGAGCAATTTCCTTTAAAATGATTGAACTAGCCTTGACTTACCCGAAATCAGGGAGGACATGTGTTTGTGAGATAAGGGTAGTTTTATAATTTAATCAAACATTACTTTGAAAATAAAAGATTTCCCTGAAAATAACATTTCCCTATTGAAAACAAATAAAGGCACATACAATACAAATAGCAACTCTCTTTAGTGGTATACAGTACGAACTTCCAAGTTAAAAAAATGCGTGACAACTACGCGCGTCGCGCCACCTGATTTACCAAGTAAATTTTGAAAACCGCGTCTCGTGATGTTAAAACACTCATCCGTCTGAACTTACTGAATTTACATGCCCCCAGTTTCTGTTTCCTTCTTTTACCCCACACACACAAACACACAAATATATATACGTATCATTACTTCATTTACATAACTTGTAAGAGATAATCAAAACATAAAAAAAAGGGGCGATAATGCACGCGAAATCGGATTCCGACGTAACCAGCGTCGACGCGTCGTCACCGCCGAGACCGTTATATTACGTGCAAAGTCCGTCGAATCACGATGTGGAGAAGATGTCATACGGGTCAAGCCCTTACGGGTCGCCGGGTCACCACTACCATTGTTCCCCAATTCACCACTCCCGAGAATCATCTACTTCTCGATTCTCCGTTTCCCTCAAAACGACGGCCAAGAACGCTAATTCCTGGAAACGACTCCACCGCTCCGGCGACGGCGGCCGAGTTATCGAGGGTGAAGAGGATGAGTACGATGAAGATGAGGAGAGAGAAAAAGCACAAATAAAGAGGTTTTACGTTGTGTGTTTCGTGCTCTCGTTTGTTATTTTGTTCACTATCTTCTCCTTGATTTTGTGGGCCGCCAGTACTTCTTACCCACCTGAAATTTACGTTAAGGTGAGAATCGTTCGATTCCGAGTTGACTCACTGAGTCAACTCGGATGATTTGGAAAATTTTGTTACTGAACTCGCTGAGTTGTGTTTGATTTTGATTTGGTCTGGGTTTTAATTTTGCAGAGGTTGGTGTTTGAGACATTTAACATTCAATCGGGTATGGATAAAACCGGAGTCCCAACGGATATGTTGACTTTGAATTCGACGGTCAAGATTTTCTATAGAAACACTGGCACGTTTTTCGGTGTACATGTAAAAGTTGCTCCAATCAACCTTTGGTATTACCAACGTAATCTTGCTAATGGAAATGTAAGTAAAGTTTAATCTCATTTTTTTGCTTATAACTTTAATCTTAAATTCTATGTTCTCTTTTAATTTTGTAGTTTAAGTCCAAATATGTTTAGGCGAGTTAGTAGTTCTGACTCACTGAGTCACTGATTTACCTAGTGATATGTATGTAATGGTGAAAGTTAATGAAAGTGATGGAGAGTTATCACATTGGTAACAATGATCTGATCTCAAAGGTAACCCAAAGCCTGC
>JAUEJK010044115.1:1681-12489 GCA_032274865.1 Eryngium alpinum
TATTCTATAAACTGTACAAGTATAAAGAATTGTGTGTAACTAAACTACTGTACAAAGAACTGCAGTGTTTTGGCAGCTCAGTACTTGGTTTTTCTAACAGTAATAAAATATATTGGTCCCAACTCGGGACCAGTTATAATTAAGAATAACCTCTACTTTGTAATATTCTACATATTTTGAAGGAACATTGTTAAGAAATTTACCTCTATATAATAATAAAATAAAATATTTATATATTTATATAAATATTTAAACTACTTAAAATTAAGATGATATAAAATATTTAATCTTAAGTAGTTTGTGCTGATGAGTTAATCTTTTCGGTTAACACAATATCCTTTAACTTGCGTGTCTAGAGTAACTCATGAGTGCAATCACCTTTGTACTGAATCCAAAATATTTCCAACTTTTAATCTATGTACATTTGCTTTTTAAAATTATTGAATCTTGTATATTTCTTCAATTTATTAATTTACAATGTGAATAAATATATTTTTAAGTGTTTATAATGTATATTAATAATTTTTAAAAAATTAAAAATTTTATATGTGTACCTCTATTTAAGAATAACCTCCCTATAATAATATTTTTCACCAGTCCCGTGGATATTACTGTATAGAGGTTCTACTATATATAGACAAACTCTATATATTAGTTTAAAATCTGGTTCCATTCCAATCAAGGTACGTTTAAATATCTTAATTTATTAAAAATTAAAATTTTAGACATATTTATCAAAAAAATAGAATAAATAAATTTATAATTAAAAAAATAGAATATTAAAAAAATATTACATATATTTCTTTTATTTAATATATAAATATATATATACTTTTATTTTAAAATTTTCATCTAAGTAATCAACATAATATCATCATATAATATCTAAAATAATAACTAATAACGAATACTAATTCATATACAATTAAATTAATAATAATTCTATACCAAATTAGTTTCATAAAAACGAAAATCTATACCAAAAAATGCTAACAATGGTAGTTTGGTTTCAAAACTACTTACTTATTAGGGATGTCAATCGGGTGGGTACCTTCGGGTACTACATTCTTAAATCTATACCTAAATTCGTGATAATATTTCTTACCCATCCATAAAGATATTTATGAGTATAAATAAACACACACACCCCAATCCGTCGAATATCCATTACCCAATGGATACCCATGGAATTGGATACATCATAAATATATAAGCATATATTATAGTTAGATAAATATTTTATACAATAAAAATTTTAGAACTCTATTTCAATAAAAATATCTCTTATTGGAATATAAATTGACTTAATTAAATAATGAAAAAACTCAAAATTAATAAATAAAAATCAACTTCTTATACTTTAAAAGAAAGAAGATAGAAGAGAGTTGAAGAGACACAAAAACGAGAATGAATAAATGATTCAGATTTATGATTTTTTTTATCTATATTTACTATTTTTCTTAATATGATGAGAAGTTCAATTATGTATCTTTATTATAAATATTAATATATTTAAAAATAATTATTATAATTATTATATATATTTTATAATATTAATTAAAATTTTAAATATCCATAAAACTCTATGAACATAATATAAATTCATGATTATAATGAATAACCACCTATAAAATTCATAAATAAAAAATATTACCCGTATACATCGTGACACGGCTACGATACCCGTACTATTACTTGCTTATTCATTGGTCCCCTTTATTGCTTGCAAAGTAGCAAAAATGGCATGAAACTAAAATCTCTCTCCACTTGAATTTCCTCTTTTCTTTTTCTCTCCCATTTGTTTTCCCTTCCAAATTAAACCCTAGTTCTTACTTTTCTCTCTTCAGAGCAAAAATGGAGCCGCTTAAAGACGCTAATCCCCCAACGTCCTTTGACGATCTTCCTCCTGAAACGGTGGTGGAAATCTTGACACGGGTACCGGTGAAAACCCTAATCCGATCCACCTCAGTTAACAAGTCATGGTATTCTCTTATCATAAACCCTAACTTCATTTCTGCTCATATTCGTCGTTCAGTTTCATGTTGTGATGAAAATGCTGTGTTTATTGTCCCTAACAAAATCTCTCCTCAAAACCCTCCCACTTTATTCTCTGTTGAAACATGTTCACCAATTCAAAAGTTTGAAATTCCGTTTAGTACAAAGAGTGGAAATGTTAAAATAGTTGGTTCAGTTAATGGACTTGTTTGTTTAACTGATTCTAGTTTTTTTCATTGCTGTCGCGATTTATATTTATGGAATCCATCCATTAGGAGATATAAAGCACTTGTTTCTTCTTGTTTTAAGGAGCTTCCTACTGAGTGGTCTAAAACTTATTGGACAGTTGGCTTTGGTTTTCATAAAACTACAGATGATTACAGAGTTGTTAGGGTTCTTTACTTTGCGGACGATGAGTCTAATTTCTGCGGAAAGGTAGCTCCCAAGGTTGAGATATTTAGTTTAAGGAGGAATACATGGAGGAAGATTAAAGACCCTGTAGTTCCTCGACTTGCTAAGGACACTGGGGTATATGTTAATGGTAGTGTCTACTGGTTGGAGGCAAAAGTCCCTGGACAACATTTAGAAGAACTGTGGATCTTATCATTTGATATCAATAATGAGGTGTTTAGAGAAGTGAAGTTGCCAGATAAAGTTTGGAATTGTCTTGGAAAGAATGCCCGCGTTTCTCTTTTGGAGCTTGAAGGTTCAATTTCTGTTTGCTTTTTTGACTTGCGGGGAAGTCCTGAAGCAAGCCAGCCTATTTGTATATGGGTGATGAGGCTTGAAGATGGAGCCTGGATCAGACGCTTTAGAGTTGTACTTAAGAAGAAGCATTTCGGATGGCCTTTGAAGATTACGAAGAGTGGCACATTAGTTATGGAGGCAGGGTATAGAGATCTTAATTCTACATTCCTAGTGTCATTTAATCTCAAGAACCTGCATAGTGAAGATCTTGGTTTTGAATCATTTGATGGGCCTTCAACCGTAGACACCCCCTTCATAGAGAGTCTGGTCTTGCTTGAGGGACGAGATGCACTGTTGAGGCATGCAAACTGAGCTTACTGTGGATCCTTTTGAGTCTTCTGGTGGTAAGCAAGTATCAATCTATATCTAATGTTTTTAATTCTTGATCCTGTATACTAACTGTACATACAGGTTTGGTAAATATTGATACCATGATAGATCTCATATGTGAATAGTGAGCATTGTTAACTTTTTTATGCGGTTGCTCATTTCTTTTTTTGTGGCTGTTGATTTAGCAGAACTGATGGCAATAACTTGTAATATATCCTCTCTCCCTCTTTGGAACTTGTATATTTAAATATTCTGGAGTATGTCACTTGTAATGAATTCGGCTTATCGGCTTTGAAGTAATTTGCTATTACTTATTCTCCATGAAAGAATCTGAGAATGAATTCGGCGTTTCGGCTATGAAGGAACTATGTGGGAATAAATGTAGTTAAGTTTAGGTAGCACTTATAAAAAAGAAAATGGACTGATATTGTCTTTAATCTCTCTCTTGTTCTATACTTCTATTGTTTGCATAACTATATAAGTCCATTATGTGTTCTTTGAATTGTTAAGCATCTTACTAATCAATTGAAAGCTTCTTAGTTTAGTTGAAGTAATGACAGTTTCTGGACCAAATGCTATATTATTTTAACCTAAACATTGGCCACGTTGTGCACAAAATGAGGGTCGAACATGGGGGAAAAGGGCCATGGTAACGCTTGGCCAAGGCCTGTTGGGTATATTTTTCATCAGAATTAAAGATTTGGTATTTCGTACTATCATTTTTTTCACTCTTTGTCCTCTTTCCTTGTACTAGTATATTCATCTCTACAGTTAAGCCACTTGTGTTGAAATATGGTTTTTAACTAGTTCGCGAAAAGCAGGAAAGAGTTATTTTTATTATTCTGGTGTGCTGCTGTCACTTGTCCTATGCAAGTAATTATAGAACTTAATTTGTCCCACAAGAGCCTATGTGAATGCTACGTTATGGAATGTGTTTGGGTGCACAATTGCCTTCGTGTTGAAGTTAGTTGCCATGTTAATTCGATTATTGACATTTATGCTTATTTGGTGTGAATTGTACAAGAATGTTCACTTTTTGTTAAAATGTATTTAGTTTGATCCTCAGCAGGTATCCAAAAGGGTACAAAGATCATCGGTTAGTTCCTTTTTTTGCACGTTCAAGTGAACTTGATCCTCTTATAGGCACATATATTGCACACCAATTACATCTGCGTAGCAATGCTAGCATTACTCTACTGGGGGCTGACTTTGTCGTCTATTCTTGAAACCTTTCTGCAGGTAAAAACTTGAATGCTGATTTTGCTTTAGAAGTCCTGATGACTCCATTGGGTGACTCATGAAGTAAAAAAAATCTACAAAAACTTTTAAACTCTGGGAGTGTAATTCCGTCCCCAAATATAATTGTCCAAGTTTAGGAAGTACTTGAAAGCAATGATCTTTTTGTATTTACTCAACTCTATCATCTCTATAATTACTGTGTTCTTTGAAGGGTTAAAACTCTTTGCATGATTGGTATATTTCTAAGTTTAGCTGAAAATTTCTGGATCTCCGTTCTCCGGTGTTCTCTTATTACCAAACTAAATTTAGCATGCTCAAAATTTATACTTCCTGCTCTAGTGATTTTCACTTCTTCCAATACTTTGATTAATCTAAATATTCCTTTTTATGTAAGTCTTACGTATAAATTGTATATTTATTATAGTTCACATTGTCGCTAAGAATAGGACTGTGAAAATAGTAGGGTTACTCGATGACTTCTTCATTTACTTGAAACTTTTGTACAGACTTGTATTTGTGGAGTGTAAACAATATCCTAGTCCCCTCTTGTTTCAAGAAAGCTTGTTCTGAAAATAGAGTGATTGAACAACTGAGTTCGGATTTTATAAACTACAATGATGATTACTGTGTTATGAAGATAGTCATGGATGTTTTTTGTCGGAGCTGTGAGAATCCAAAATTTTGTTATCATGTGCAACATTTATATCTTCTACTTATTCTTGTCGCTTTCTCAACTGGTAGCATATCTGATGTTATTATACTCTTGCCATCTCTAGTTTTACTTGTATATTTATCTTCTACAGTTGTATCGCTAGTGCCTAATGCTGGTTACTAATTTGTATTGTATATCCAGGTAGTGAGAACTCTTAAGATTTGAGTATTCTGGCTTCTGCACTTAGTGGTTTTACAAGTTACACCCTTGACAATTAAATGATTATGGTCACTTTTGGGTGAGTATAAGCAATTTATAAGTGATTAAACAAAGCAAATGAGGGTGCTTTTCAAATTTTTGACTTATAACCTGGCTTATATGAAAGCCAAACGTCTTCTATATCTCAATTCGGTTTTACTCCAATTTGAATTCCGTGTAAATTCAAACGTAGTTATATTCTGGAGAGATACGGTACAAATAAATCGCCATATTTCCAGCATTCATGGGAAAATTTGGGAATTCATGTGAAAATATATAGGAAACTGCTAAAATATCAGAATTGGGTATCGAAATGGATTCCGAATTTCACATGCAAGTATTGATTGGTTATATATTTAATAAATTTTGACCTCTTCTGGATGTTTGACAAATCAAGATTTGCCAAATAATATTTGGGATCCATTTCTATACAACTAGCATTGCTTAAATATATATATATATATATTAATAATATAAATAGTATAATAATTAATCAATAATGATATATAGTCCGAATAAAACACTCCGACTGAGGTGTCACTTTCATATTAATTTAAAAGTGGACCCCCTGGATTTATGTAGTTTCATTCTTTTAACCTACCAATACTCCATTACCACGTCAGTCGAACTTGATTTTCGGCTTATATTATTCAGATTACGTAGCAGTACTGATAATTAATAGATGATTTTCTTAGTTTTGGCTTCTAAGAATCTCTTACCTATATAGTAATACAGGTAAATAAAAGATCTTTATAGAAAATGACTGAATAATAAAATGACTCTGAATAAGAATATTCAATTTCAATTGAATAAAGAACATATATTTGCAGCTGAAGAAAAGGTTTGAAGGAGTTTTTTTTTACTCGACCGAAGGATACTAATACTACTAAAGGGGGCGTTTGGTATGAAAATAGGAAACGGAATGGAAAGAAAATGATTAAAGAGGGGAAATGGTAATGATAACATTTATTATTATTAAGTATTTGGTATAAATTATATAAAAGAAACAACTTAGGCCACTAATTTTTACTTTTTTAGCTCATTTTTTATCAGTAAAAATTTAGGAATTTTATTTATGTTACAATAATGGTAATAATTACTTAATTATATAACCAAACAACTCATAAAGGAAAGCGTTTTTTAATTCCGTTTCTAAACTTAAAAAATATTATACCAAACATGACCAAAAAAGATTAAGTACGAGATTGATAAGTAAAAGACGTCCGTTTTTCTAATTCATTAATTTTAATAATTTAAAAATAAATAAATGATATTATTTTCTTATTAGAATTAAAGTTACTTAATATAATAAAAATTATAAACTTCTTGTAGTTAGAATTTAACTATAATTTAATATAATGAAAATCATAGTCAAATTTTATATATTTTGTCTATTATAGATAGTTAAATTTTATATATTTAGATAATAGAAATTATATTTTATTATAATATTTAACTATAATTATTTATTTGAGTTAACAAATATATATATATTTAAATATTTACAATTAAAATTATTATTATATTAAAATTTATTCATTATAATAATTGTAATTCAATTTTATTTATTTAGAATATTTTATCTATCATAATAAAGTAACTAAAGTGATTATTATTATTATATACTACCTCTGATCTTTATCTTTAAGTATAAAATTTATATTATATTTAAAATAAAAAATATTTATAATTAACCAATTAAAACATTTAAATTCACGTGCTGAAATTAAAAAGAGTACAATTTTTTATAGTACTGTTAACTCAAGTTATTACGGTAGCATTTGAAAGACCGAATATGCTGTTAAGGTTTAATTTCAAATTTCTTTTTATGGATTCTTTTTTAAAAAGCTAGGAATTGATTAATGTATGCAGAATTAAAAGGGAATGAAATTAAAATCATTTGTCCTCTCCTCACTCACTTCATTCCATTTCTCTGTTTTCTCTTCTTTACTTCTCAAATCAAACCCTAAAACCCTAGTAGTTTCAGCTCTCTCTCTCTCTCTCTCTCTCTCCAACCAAAAATGGAGCCGGCTAATGAAGCTAAGCCGCCGACGTTGTTTCACGATCTTCCTCGTGAAACGGTGGTGGAAATTCTCTCACGACTGCCGGTCAAAACCCTAATCCGGTCCACCTCTGTCAGCAAATCCTGGTATGGTCTCATCATAAACCCTAAGTTTTTTACTGCTCATATTCGCCGTTCACTTTCAGTTTGTGATCCAAATGCTGTCTTAATTGTTCCTAGTAATATATTTCCTGCCCAAAACCCTTGTGCTCTGTTTTCTGTGGAAACACTGTCAGTAATTGAAAACTTTGAAGTTCCATTTACTACTAAGACTAAGACTGTTAAATTAGCTGGTTCACTCAATGGCCTTCTTTGTTTTACTGATGCAAGTCCGCTTCATTCGTGTAAAGATTTGTATCTGTGGAATCCCTCTGTTAGAAGACATAAAACCCTTGTTTCCTCTTGCTTTAAGGAGGTTGTTGGCGACTGGATACACAGGTATTGTGTAGTTGGGTTGGGATTTCACGAACCTAGCAATGATTTTAGAGTTGTTAGGATGGTTTATCGGTCCGATGATGAGGGTAATCAGTTTGGAAAGGTGCCTCCTAAGGTTGAAATTTTTAGTTTAAAGAGGAATACGTGGAGGAAGCTCAAAGACCCTGTAGTTCCTCGAATTGCTAAGGAAGGTGGTGTATTTGTTAATGGTCGTGTTTACTGGCTAGATGCAAAAAAATCTAAAGTACAATTTGAGGAACTGTGGGTCCTATATTTTGATTTTTGTAGTGAGATGTTTGGTGAAGTGAAATTGCCGGATAAAATTAGGCGTTGTCTAGGACTGACAAGCGATTTTGAACTAATGGAGCTTGAGGGTTCAGTCGCTGTTTGTGCTCATGACCTGATTGCAAGTAATGAACTGAAGCTGCCTTGTTATATATGGGTGATGAGGCACAAAGATGGGGCTGTATCATGGACTAGACGATTTAAAGTTGTGATGAATGTAGCTGGGTGTCCTTTAAAAATTACAAAGAATGGAACTCTTATAATAGAGTCATGGGAAAGAATCCCTACTTGTGGTCTTGTGTCATGTAATCTGAAGAACATG
Organism: Eryngium alpinum; assembly: GCA_032274865.1. Classification (NCBI taxonomy): domain Eukaryota; kingdom Viridiplantae; phylum Streptophyta; class Magnoliopsida; order Apiales; family Apiaceae; genus Eryngium; species Eryngium alpinum. The sequence continues at coordinate 10,007 of JAUEJK010044115.1, forward strand.
CATTATAAAAATCTTGGATTCGGTGGGCCTTCTACGACAGACGTATCCCTAATGGAGAATATGTGGTACTTGGGATTTGGTGGACCTTCTGTTGTGGACGCTTCCTTCATAGAGAGTCTGGTATTGCTCGAGGGAGGAAATACACAGTCGTGGGTTCCAAAGTGACCTTATCATTTACGGTGGTAAGCTCGCATCAATCTATATCTGATGACTATAATACTTCATGCATTTTGTTTGTCGTGTGTACTATTTCAGGACATAAAAGTTTGGTAAACACTATATAGTAACAATTGTGTCATGTCTGAGCTTTAGGGTGGTACCCGGTTCAGAATTTGCCATCCCCCCTCCCCCTATTTTATTATTAATGTTGATCTAGCTCAATTAATAATAATTATTTTACAACGTATACTCTCTCCTGTGACTTGCTCGTACTTGTATATTTATTTATCTTGTAAACTCATGTAAATTGTACTAAATTTTGGTTATTCAGAGCTTGCAGATGTCAGAAAACGGATTTCTTATATTGTTAAATAGTATTAGAAAATTAAAAAATAAATGTTTATCTTAGTTGTGAGAAATTATGAGTGTGCATTACAATAGCTGATCCATATAAACCATTTGTACTTTCTATGCAAGCAATTTTTTGGTAAATAGCAATAGATAATTTATGTCTGAGTTTTTAGATCCACTCTGTTTTCTGCAGCATTCCCCCAATGTTTACTGCTTCTTGTTGATCTAGCTCACTTCGTAACGCACCTCGTGATGTATACTCATGTCACTTGTACTAAATTCTGGTTGTTGAGTAGTTTGTGGGAGACGAGTTGTTGGTATCATTTACATTCAGTATCCCCTTTCTTTTCTGTCTGCTGTTGATCTAGCTCAATTGATAACATATCTAATAATTTGTACCCATACAGTTTTCTTCTGCCACCATGTCTCTTATTCTGAATCGTGAATTACTAAGTTGTGTGCAAAACACGGTAGAGATTTTAAACTATTTGACTGAGATTGCCTTGAAAATCTGCTCTTGATTGTCAAAGACAAGAAAATAGAAATAATTTTATCGGCCACAGCATGAAGGGAATGTTTTTCATTCATGGTCCGTTACCTTTTCTCGAAGGTGAAGGTAATGGATTGCCTTCTTGTTGAGATTTACCTGCACATTATTCCCTTTTTATTGTATGTTCATTAGGTAGGTATTGTACAAGAACAAGTTTTTTAGAGAATAAACTTAAGTTGGCCCTGAGCAGGTATGGGATTTTGTGTTATGATCATCAACTGGTTATTTTATTTGTATTATTAACTGCACTTGATCATTTTTTGTTTATTTACATGGATGATTGCATCTTGGATTATGTATTAACATTGCTCTGGTTACGCTGTGTATATTTGAAATTCTTTTGCAGGGCTTAAATGCAACAGAAGTTCTGATACGTATTGGCATACAAAGTTGTTCAAATGGTGGTGCTAGCTTATGTGAGAGAGATCAGAAATTTATAGAACTTTTGAATTTCAGATGTAGTTTTTTATCTGAGTAGAGATGTCTAAGTTTATGAAACATTTTAGGAAAATATTGGGTTCGACCTTATTCTCTCATTGGCATAGTGACCATGTACTATTTTGAATGGTTGATTGTCTATTTTTAATCTATTTAAATCTTCTGACTTTAGCTTAATTAATATTTTTTTTTTCAAGTGTTAAGTATAGATCTTGGAATAAAATGATCTAAAGCAAATTTTTAAGAGGATTACTTATTGACGCCTCATGTCTTCACAAAGTGATGAATAATCCTATGCAGTGTGGATGATATCCAACCGGGTTGTAAGCTTAGTTATGTACTATGTTGGATCTTCCCAAGGATTGCAGATTAAAGAGATTAAATTAGGTAGTCCATATAGATATAAGGGATGTTTGGGTAAATCTAAAAATTAGCTTATAAGCTGTAAGTTGAAATAAGCAAGGATCGCAGCATCATAGATAGCATAAACAAGGAGTAATCACTATTTTCTCATGAATAAAAGATGTGAATTGAAGTACTGTCAAGAGTCAAGACCTCTTCCGTAGAGCAATTCTAATGCATACCTATTTTAGTCCTACAACTATATTATAGAAGTAAATTTAGAAAACATCACTCTATTGCATAACTATAGTTGAATGAAAAATAACATAACTATAGTTGAATGAAAAATAGAACATATGAATAGTTGTTCTAAATATAAAATCAAGTATAATTATAGGTATTATAATATAGAACAAAACAAATGTGAGTATACTTTATATTATGTGACTCACTCTAATGCATAGCTATAGTTGAATGATAAATAAAGATATTTGATTCTAGATATAAAATTAAGTATAGTTATAACTATTATACTTCATCGGTTCCTATTTATCTATCAAGTTGATTTTTTACACACTATTTTAGGTGTTTTGACTACATAGTAAAATATAATATTTTTTAATTTTTCTTTTTCTAAATAAAA
>JAUEJK010044222.1:0-12486 GCA_032274865.1 Eryngium alpinum
GTATACGCACAATAGCAAATAATAAACTAATATACATCTAATGCATGTTTCTTTGGAGACACAAGCCACTCACTATTTTCATATATACACCATTATACCATAATTTAGTATATTTTAGGCTAGTGAAAAAATATCATCTTACATTAATTATGATGTAAGAATAATGACATATTTAAGAGGTTTTGGTGGGGCATTAGACTCCACTAAAATTTGTAAGTACGTAAGTAGTAGAATATTAGAAGGATTTTCTTAGTGCAATAGTAGGCTAGGACCTTTGTAAAATCTTACCCTAAGTTCAAGAAACAACAAACACATGTATTTATATACTTTGTGTTGCATTAGGATATGTAGTATATATAACATTAAGCAATAATTTCTCTTCGAAATTGTTCCCAGAAGAAAGTACGTTTATGCTAAATAAATAAGACTACGATATAAAATCTTCGGTATGTATGTAAACATGTAAATATGACTAATAAACATCGGTCTTCCATTTTAACCCTTAATGTAAGAAAATTGGAGCTTTGTTCACCGATACTTGTAAAATGACTAGTCTATCTTAGTTGAACAGAGCGCGTCCCAACCTAATTAACTAACCAATATAAGACGTTTTGAATTGGGTCGGTCTTCGATATAATTCATAATACCCCATCATTTGACAAGCCACCACGCGTTTTTCAAAAAAAAAACTAGCGAATTGGTAAATAGTAGTTGTAAACTTCTGCTTATAATTATTTTCGACCTTAACTAACTGATGTGTGTTTATGATGTCTATTCCTAAATAATTTTAGCCTTATACAAAACTTGTAGTCAAATTTCTCCACCAAGAGGAGAATGACGTGAAACACGAATGAGGATAAAATACTTTTTTTTCTTATTATTAAATAATATATAGTATAAGAACAAAATAATGGAATTATTTATATAAATTTAAGTGAGATTTTGCAGCAGAAAAAATCTTGAATTTTGTCACTTTGTACACAATTATTTATTTAGATTACTCATAACAAATCAAATGATTTATGATTCTACTTCATTATGTTACAGTATTAAGAATTTAAGTTTTGTTAAATGATGTTATTCCCTATATGTTCATTAACTCACACTTTTATATTATTAAAACTTGAAACTTTTTACTGTCTTAAATAACAATCAATAATTGAGTCACCTAACATTGCAAGACATTCGAATTACTCGGTGTTAAGTTTAGTTCAGAGGTTCACTCCCGGGTAAGCCGTAAGGCTTCCCCACATAAAAAAATCAATAATGGGGGTGTATGGTTCCACTTTAATATCCTCTTATAAAGGGCAACTAGATATACTATTTTACGTACTTGTAAAAATCTGTTATAAATCCTGCCCAAACATCCTCAACACTTTAGCCCTTTTGTGGTTGAGAAATCCTTGGAGCAACGGATTTTCTACAATTAATCTACTTAAGGTCTGTCTTCGTATTATTTTAAATATTTCTTCCATCAAGTGTTACGATAAGGTTGGAAAAAATTTTCAAATATATATTTTTGGGCTGCCACCTCTGGAGCTAAGGTATTGAATCACATAATGGCTAATCATGCCTAAATTCACTCTAACACGTCTTAACTTTATCAATCAAAAACTACATCTAATAGTCAATTGTCATAAATAAGTGCAATCCTTTCTATAAAGACAATAAACTTCATTATAATAATATTTAACATGCAACTACATCACATGTTTGGTTCCCTAACCCCCTATCTACATTAATTTCAATTTCAATCTTATAAAGATATACACCATACACTATCAATACAAAAAAATATCTCTCAACGTGATGACTAAATAGTTAAAAAAAATGAATATCCATTCAAGATTTAGGATTTTAAAGAAAATTGTTATTTTAACTTGTACAAATATTTATATGCTTAAACTAATCTTTTTTAAAAAAGAGCTAGTTAAGCAAATGAGAATATATCGGAATATAAAGGAAATAGTGATACTATACCAATCTGTCTCTTTTGAGGAGAAGAACTCGCAAGGCAGCATTTTTCGCACGAAATTTAGATTGAAGGGGGAGCGATGCATCATCTCCTGTAGTCATATCCTCTTGTTCCATTGAGACATATCCTCTTGGCATCACCTATTTAAAACATAAATTTAAAAGCAAAGATTTCTTAAGATTAATTTTAGTTCCAATATAAAATGAATAATTAAATTATCAATTTATTTATTTATAAAAAAATATTGAATATTTTATATAAAAAATTACTGTTATTTAATTTCTAAAATAATTAATATAAGGTCCGATTCAATTTTATGCACATTGCGAACAATGGAAACTTATCTTTAAAAAGTCTACAAGAGAAAGATATCATTTTTGTATAAACATCGGTACTTACCGCATGAAACACTTATATAAATTTGTATGGAGTTTAACATATGTATTATTTAAGAAAACTGTATCTAAGTAGGATTATTGCAATATCAGTATTTTGTTAAATATTACTATATGATACTAGATATTATTTCACTGTTGAATTAGATATCGATACTATTTCTTGGATTGGTATTCATGAAAGATAGTTATTGTTTGGATTCGGATTCTTAAATCCCTTAATTTTGTTAGAATTCTATTTATGTGCTTTCTGAGTCTCTAAATAAGGACTTATGTTTAGGTTGTAAGTGAGCCAATTTTGTGAAAGATTCACATAACGAGAACTTTTAATTTGTCCGGAGCTTTAATAAAGATTAGTTTTATTATCACACAATTGAATCGAAAGGTTAACATACCTAAATTCGTTTCTGAATTAGGCAAAGGTTGTTCTTTGTTTCTAGATTAAGAAGGCCAAACAAGCTAAATATGGTTTCTTTAACATATATCGATATATCGTCTATACTCAAGTGCCACTATATATAAAAAAAAATGGTATCAGTAGATAGGGTTTAGATTATTGAAACACATGTAGTTTTAAGGATACTGTTGTTTAATCTTGACTTTTGATTGAATTTAAAGATATACATTTGTTAAGTTTAATATAGATATATTAGGATTATCAAATGTCACAAACATAAAATAGTAAGTGAAACAAAAGCTAGATATAATAACTATAAAAATTAATTCGTCTAACCATGTTCTTGACCCCTGTTGTAGAAACAGTTATGTCATTCTTTGTTGAAGTTCTCTTTTTACGGTGCTGATAAACTTTCCCTTCCATGTGGATGTGCTCTGTATGACCATAAATTGCAGCAGTTTCAAAAGTGATCATGTTGTGTGGTTGACTCACAGAACATGTTAGACCATCCAAGTTGCTTCTAATGTTGTCTTCCTTCATTGGAGATTTAACTGTTGCACCACTTGTACCATTACTCTTGTTATTGGAAAAGCTAACTAAGTCATCAAAACAACTAGAGGGCACATCCCTGTAGTATTCAATGGTGAAAATATACAAATGTTAATTAATTATATACAATACAACTCGTAAGACAATACATGGGAATTTTAAGTTACATAAAAGAATTAAGTATTCTATACATAGTTAACATGTGATGTTTAAAGCACCAACTTAAAATTCAAATAAAATACATGCGCAATTATTATAGGACTAGATTGTACTTTACGTACCTGAAGTATTTTATTTTTGCAGTTTGGTGGTTATAGTTTAATATTGGACACAGTGGTGGTTGGAAAAAAAATTTAAGCAATATATATACATAACTTGTGTAGATAGTAGAGACATTATACTCATATGTCATGTATAAGCGGTCTGTTTTTTTTAATTTTTTCTAATTTTTAGATTCATACAAATAAATGTCAAAATTGAGGAAATAAATTACTTTTACCTAACATATAGGTATAATGTCTTTACAGCCGCCTGAGTTACGCATATTTATTAGCAAAATCCTACAATCTCAACAGAGAGTGACGACAGCCCTTTTACTGCTTTAAATATAATTTTTCAACCACCAGTTTAGCTAATATTAAGTTGTTGCCACCAAATTGCAGAAATAAAATAGTTCAGGTACACAAAATGTAACTTAGTCTTATAAGAACAATGAAGAATTATATAATACTTTACAGAGGTGGAAAGAGTATCTAGATGTTTGACCAGAAATAAGAATAGGCATCTCCACCTTGTTTAATCCCTGTTTGATCATCGCTCCAAAATTTCTCGTTTGAGGCTCTCCGATCAGGGATTTTTTTCGGGGATCGGGGCGAATGCGAAGTTTAGAGTCTTCCCACCCTGATCCCAATTCATATTTATAATATTTATTATACATATATCAAAATTTATATAAATAAATATATTTATACTAAAACTTGATTATAATATTATATTTTTATTAGTTAACAAAAAAGTAGTTTTATAAATATTTAATTATAATTTTAGTATACAATTTTAATCTAATATATAAAAATGTTATGATAATAATAATAATTTAAAATAAAATATTATATTATATTAAAAATCTCTAAATCCTTGTGATAATCCCCTTATTCGGAGCGGGGATATAAAGTTAAATATAATTCCCGATTAATTTCAGGGCAATGACGGGGGTGGGGCATAGCACTTCCCGTCCCCGAAGTGACCAGACGCCCAAATAATTACTTCATTAGTTAGCGCTCACACTTTATGTATTATATTTTTAAATGTTAAAGTTTCATTCCAATATTCTTTTCCTTTTGGAGCATAGGAAAAAAGAGCCATACTATTGACCGTGGATCCTTCATTTATTTTTATTATAAAATAACATTTAAAATCACATTTTAATCACTTTTATGAGTTCAGTTGTAAGATAAAACTTATGGAGAACAAAGAATCCATAACTCAAATCCACTACAATAAGAATAACTGAAAGATATATATTTTAATTTCATCAGATAAAATCGTAACGAAGTATCCTAAATCAACTAAAATCTTCTTAACTAATACCATATATAATACAATGATTAATACTTTATACCCCCTAATGAAGAGGCGTTGAAATAGCTAGATATCATTCTAGCATCCACTCGATGTTCTCTGAATAAACAAGAGAAATAATTTTCGAAACCACAATAAGAATAATCGGAAGATAATATTTTTATTCCATCCCAAAATTATCTTTTACATATCACCAAAGCAATCCATTTATTATAGGAGGGATTAAGTTAGAAAAGGAAATTCAAATCAAGTAAAATTAAAACCTAAGTAATCTAAATCAAGTCTAAAGTCTTCCTAATTCATACTATATAATGATTCTCTATTTAATTTCATGTGTCTAACAATTTTGATAAGAGAGTTTTAAAATTCTAAAGTCTTTACGCATTAGATTGTGGGTAGACGATTAGATTGGGGGTAGACTTGAATTGAGAGAACTTACTAAGAGCTATTTGAATTGGGGCAACTTACCAAGCACTTTCTGAAATTGGGCTACATTGTTAAAAATTGATTATTGGTGTTAACTGACATTTGGATCATTTGAACAAAAAATCTAGCTCCTAAATCATAAAACACACAAATGAAAAACGAAGAATTAATAATCTATGTACTCACTTTTCCGTGTCGTTTGGAAGCGCATTTATGGACATGTCACTACCCATCATTTGGAGTCCTTCATGTAATAGCTTTTGAGGGGCTTGGGACCTATCACCATGATGCCACTCCGTTAGGTATGCCTCCTTTAACAAAAATTCACTTCAAGATAAAAATAAATAAATTTAGAAACAACTAATATGAAATGTTAAATAAACTTAAAATATTTGATATTTTGATGCTCTAATATCACAAATTATATAGGGAACCATATTAATGCTACAGATTTGATTACAGAAAATATTCGAAAGGAGAAACAGGAACATAACAAACATTATACAATATATAACTTGTTAATGTCAAGATGCAAAGAATTACCTAGAAAATATTATTATAATGTAAAGGATAATAATAAATATTGATTTTACCTAGAAAAAAGTTTTGATATAATTCCAGCATAAGGAAGTATATGCAAGTGCTCAGCCACTGAAGTTGCAGCCCAAGTGCTCATACATTTTTCAACCAAAGGGCCTTGCAAGCTATTATATGAAACTCATCAATGTTATTAGAAATGCAATATACCAAAAATAAATGCTTATTAACATGTAAGCAATATACATTGTAAGGAAAAAACAAGAATATTTCAGCCAAGTGTATCAATACTAGAGTGATTTTACATGAATATATATGCTGAATACAAATATATATATTCAATATCTTTCCAAAACTAACTAAATTAGCAGAATCCCTAAATAATATCCCATGATTCTAGATCTAGTAAACTAAATGATATAGTCAATTGCATGTGAAATATGCGTTATCTATGAACTTGATTGTCAACTCATTTCCCAACACTCCATTATCCACTATACTCTCTTGTGTCTTGATTTGCAAAGTAGTATTCCCCACTCATCGTATATTTCAAGAAATGGGTTTGAGAAAAATAATTGCATGTGCTATAGTGTCTTTCTATGAATACCTTAAGATTTTGAAAGAGTTGGTAACTAAATTTGTTAGTATTATTTTATCAAAAAGTGGTTTACCTGGAGGAGTGGTACCTCAAAATTCTTACAACCTAAAATGGAAATTGTGATATTTAATTGTTACTCCGGATATGGATGAACTCTACTAATGCATTTTTCATTCCCAAAGTTAGAGTTAGGGTGTTCATTATATACAATGTTTACAGTGGTTTCTTTTCCCTAAAATGGAAACATGTGTTATCTATGAACTACGATACAATCTAAAGTCTAAACCATACATATATGTATATCTAAAATAAATACTGCAGTAAAAAGAATCTTAGAGGGCCCTGCTTGCCATGGTGAAGCCCTAACCCTGGGAAACAAGAAGCTACTATCCTCTTAGTGTATCATTCTTAAGTACAAATAACACTGAATTTGCATGTAGATACTAGGTTTGCCCTCAAAGCAGAGTAATTAGTCACGTCTTCTGACTTCAAAATTTCTCTAAGTTTCATTTCATTTAAGATTTAATAGTGGAGAATACAAGGCTGAAAGCTATGTGTAAACTTCAACCATTCCAGTCATGCTGATTACTCCTATTAAATGCATTAACTTGTAAAACTTATCAACATGTGCTGCAGCTGCAGCTGGCACTAGAGACCATTTCAGATGGAGGACAACTTCCTACTATTAGGGGGGTTCTTGTTAGATTGTATCTAAAGTTAACATTTCAAAAAAAAAGTTGAAATTAACTTTACGAGTGAATCAGTTAACTAAAGAAACATCATGATCCACAACCAGAATATGTTACACATCGAAACCATTCTTACCAGATGATAAGACTCACATACCTAATGAAAGAAACCAATAATTTCATGCCAAACAACAGAATAATAAGTATGCACAAACCAACCTTTGAAGAATTTCCTTTATGGGGGCATCATGAGTATCTTTGTTCATTCCTTTAATTGTTCCTCTGCATTTCACTATATAAAACCGTACAACAGTCTTTTCTTTGCTAAGAGAGTAAACAATATGGTTCTCCAAGACCATAAGATCATTCTCGTTAATACCTGTACCAAATGTTAACCACATACATGTGTAATAAATTTTTGAACTTTGGAAATGACAGCTCCAGGAATCTAAAAATGTCGAGATGACAGAAATCTAGCTACCAGATAGAAACCTAAAAGTCCAAATAGATATCTAGCTACCAAATAATATAATATGTGATTTCACAAGTAAGACTGCCTTAACATGTAACTTATAATATATTTTCGCCAACGGGTATGTTATAATAATGAGCTAAAACCAAACTCTAGAGAACATTCTACGGTAATCTAATAAATAAAAATCGGGACTGATCCACAAAAAGTACAAGTCCCATAGTGTTAACAACCTTGTAGCAAAAGAAATAATATGCTAGATCAGATAAGTAGACGACATTGATGGTCAAAGTTTCCCTACTTTCTTAGATATCTAAGGTTTTTGAAACATAAACCAGTTCTTACAGAAAAATCAAGAAGTTTCTTAGATGTTTTCTTAAAAAGAATAAAGCATCATGAAACATAAACCTGTTGATTCCTTGATAGCTGAAAAAGCAAGTTGCTGATGTCCAGCTTCAGTAGCATTATGTTCCTCATCCAAGTTGTTCTTATTGATTCTTCTTCTTTTAGTTTTTGAAAATGTACTCCCTGAACTGATTTCGTAATCATCAAGACTTTTTTCCAAAAATGACCAGACCCCTTTAGTGACAGAACCGAAGACGACTGCGCAATTCTCTTTACCAGAGTCGACTAATAAAACCACAACCCTGGAAATTGGCCATTCCTCCTTGGTTGGAACATCTAGAGCCAAACATAGGTTGCATGCATCCTTAATGGCCTCTTCAGTCAATGTAAGTTGATACTCTGGGGCATCATCTGACACTGCCTTGTTAAATTGATCCATCACTTTTAAATACGGCATCATATTTGGACGAAGAGCCACTGCTAACTTGCAAAATGACTCAAATCCTAGATATTCCAGTTCTGGGTGTCTTTTCCTCTGGTAGTAGTTGTATAATAACACAACAGCATGAATCTGAAATGTATTCACGACTGAACAATATTAACCTCCAATCCATTATTTCGAAGATATGATAACTACCTTCTCCATTTTTAAGGAACATCATATGACCAAAAATCAAACTTTAATGCACATTTCTTATAAAAAAACAGTTTGCCAGAGAGGCAATAAAAGTAATCTGAAATATATCTACTAAGAAAGAGTCAACATTGCAGATCTCTTTATACAAGAGAACAATCATTAATAATAAAGAAATGCAATGCTAAGGATCAATTGCTACTTAGGCTTGCAAATATTAAGCAAGTTCTTACGTATTAGCTCTTAAAGGAATTTTTTATATAGACAGAGATCATAACATGATTTTAACTCTTAACAAAAGAAAAAAAAAACAAGATAGTAGGGATAAATGTTCTTCGATGATTTAGCATTTATTAAGGTTATCATGATCACTTGAGACATAGTTGGTCATACTTTTCACCTGTTATTTAGAAAAGGTATATCATGCTACAAAGCAGAAATATCACATATCACACTATCTGTTTGAAAAATTACAATTACCGGAACAGTCAAATGGTAATATAAGACAAATTTAGATTTCAACCACATAAGTAACTCGAACACCAACGTCATCTTGACTCCCCAAGTCAGCGTATTGGCTTCTAATGACATGGTGCTCTCCCTACTTTCGTGTAACCGGAAGTACTTAAGAAAAGGAATTAATGGTCAAGATGTAGCTTAATCATTAGGTGTCTGTTAGAAAGTTGGATGTATTTTTCAAATGCCTGATATAAATAGGGAAAACATGTAATTGTTCTCAACATGGAGAGTTGATGGTAACCTGAAAAGGAATCTGTATTGGAGACTTTTACAGGGAGAGCTTCCTCTCTAAGCTACTTTAATTTCTCTAAATTTTTCTAGATCTTCATCTAAATCTGTTATTTTTTAGTTTCTCCAATCTAAGAAGGAAGTTGAGTCACAAAACATGAGATGGCCTGTGTAAGCTGCTTCATTATTACTAAAGATGATGATCTTCCATTTGAAAGAGATGTTTGTACTACAAAATCTAGATCATAGCTATGATGAATTCTCGCTTAAGTTCTAAATTCAAGTTCCTTCATCATATTAGAGGTGATGAGAATCATCGACAAAATATACACAACATGGAACCACAACTGCACAAAACAATTCCCTGTAGGAGAAGGATAGACAAACAAAAGTAGCAAACACCTGTTTAGCAAGTGAACTTTGCTGCTCAACTGTCGGAGCATTCTTTGAATTCTGGTGTAACAGCGGGTCAACCAAGATCTCCATAAAAGCTGTGACAGAACCCTCTGTTGAAGCTACCTCTGATGCTGATGGCGAGGATGAATGCTTTTCCATTGTTCTGCTTCTTCCTAGGTAGGGTTCATGAAAACTATGAGACATAAGGAGACATGAGACAGAATAAATAACAAGCCCACAAGCCTTTATTCGCTTCTTATAAACTGATTATGTTTGTTCCAATAAATTTAGCAAGGTTCTTTTCCCTTTCTTATCATTTATTACTTCACCAGTTCCCTTTCTTATACTTTATTACTTCACCATTTCATCACCTGATTCCCTTTTGCAGATGGGAATTATCATCATCAAGGATACATAGTCATAGTATATATCTTCCAGAAGCCTATCTTATTTTTCTTGTGAGAACAAGTTAGAGGAAGATAATTATTTGAGTCTTTGTAATTTTCATTTTACTTGGGATATATGAAAATGGAAGCGATTCTCTATTTTGTCTTCTTTGTTCTCCACTTTCTTCTCTAAGTTTTTTCTGATCCTCCACTGATTTTCTCTTTCTCGCTGCTGTTTATTCTTCCCTCTTCTACAACTCTCTTGTCAAAGTTCTCAAGCTCCTAACAATTTATGCTTCATGAAAACAAGACTATATGGAACAAACTATATAGAAAGAGAAAACTGACATATATGGAACAAACTACAAAGAAAGAAAAAATGGACAAAAATAGTTTTCTTCTCGAAAGATAGTAGCATATATCAGGTGGTTAAACATATCCAAAAAGAATTACTTACTTCTTGCGGAATCCAAAACACAATTACTTGCTGTCAGACATGTTAGGAATAATAACAATTTGGTATATAAGTTGGATATAAGGAAACTTAGTCCGGCTTGAAGAAAGATTATCCATGAATTTAAGTTTTCAATGAACTCTAGCCAGTTTTAGACAGTCCATCAATACGATCAGAACACAATAACATAAGAGAAAGGAAGAAACAAATAGTTGTATTCAAGACTATAAACCAAGAATATAATCAGTATAAATCAGACCAGTCATCATGTAGAATATAAGACAAACTTCAACGACTAAAACTCACAATATAACAGCAGGGTACATCATTTGAGTAAAATAATCATTTATATTTTAATCTCATCATATTTCCAAGATTTTACCACAGATACTTGTCAATATTCTCTATTATTTGCGAGGGACCAAGAAAAACTATGAAAAGAGTTGGATGCCCCAATCGTTCTACCCAAACCAAAGCTACTTTCTCTAGCAAACTCTACGTGCAGAAAGATCACTATTTGGACTAAGGAAGCTGAGGTAATACCAATTGCTAGAGCTTTAATAGCAGATTCATTGTTTTTCAGAATGTGGGGTAGTCGTAGACTACCTATCACCAAAAAAAATATACATAATCACATATACATACATATATATATCATATGGATTGAAATTAAATAAAGAGCAAGCTCAAGTAAAACTCCAAGCACAAACTCCCATCAAAAAGTGTCTACAATTGTACAAAAAAAAAAACCACCAAATTAAACAAACATTTTGTACTAACCCCAAAATATAAATTAAATCCCTGATTTCATTTTTTGTAACTCAGATACTCTCTATGTAGTGACTGAGTCTTTAATTATACTCAATTTCAAAATTAAGTTCCTAAAAACTGAGAATTCCCTAGGTTTATACATCACCTCACCCAATTTCACTATTTCGTACTCATAAACAAACAAACACAAAATTTCTCTTTTCTATGGATACAAATATAACACACAGATCATCATATATATATATATGTAAAATTCAAGCAAATCCCGATGAAAACAGAGTACAGAAATATAAGACTTACCGAATCGAAAATGAATAATCTGCGGAGGTTGTAGACAGATATTTGTATATATATATATATATGTATATAGATATAGAGCGAGAGAATTGTTTGTATGTATATATTGAGCGAGAGACAGGCGTCCGAATACAATTTGAAATTGTATTCCAAAAGTTATGGTTATACATGTGCATGCCAAAAGTAAAGAATAAATTTGAAATTTTCAGCCGCGGTCAATTATCCGAATTACTGTACTATCTTTTTGTTTACTGCACAAATTTTTTTATTATACAAAAAGTTACAGAATCTTTTCTAATATTAAATAATTTCCCTTTTCTTGAATATGAGCCATCTGATTTTCTTAAATACTACATAATAAAAATATCTAAAATTACTTAAAAAGTCATATATCAGAATCAGAATAATATTTTTTACTATATATATTACGGTATCTACTTTAATTTAAATGAAAATTTTATTTATGCATTTATTTTGACTGTATATTCCATCTGTTTCTTTCTCATTTATCTTTTCAGTAATTATTAATTGTATATTTCATTCATTTCTTAGGATTTAACTTTTCTATTAATAAGAAAAAACAAAATACGCAAATTTAGAAACACAGAATCAAGATAACATCCTAATATTTCACCGGAATGCATATTATAGTAGAACCTCTATATAAGAATACTCTATATAGTAATAAACTCTCTATAATAATAAAAAATGTTGGTCCCACCTTAGGACTAGCTATAATTAGGAATAACCTATACTTTTGTAATATTCTATATTTTTTTAAGGAATATTATTAAGTAATTTACCTCTATATAATAATAAAATATAATTATATTATAT
>JAUEJK010044539.1:0-19089 GCA_032274865.1 Eryngium alpinum
AGCCTGGAATTGAATTGGACATAAACTAGAGAGCTCATTCTTTCTGCATCTAATCTGTTCCTTTTCTTGGTATGAATATACAAAATAAAAGCACATCGAAACTTAAATAAGTATTTCTCAAATATCATTCATAGGAAAACATGCACAGGTAAGCAGATTATATATCCATCATCCCCACAAGAGCAAGTAATAGCGTTGTAGAATATTTCTTTGCAAGGCATCCTAGATAACACATATGACATAGAACATGTCTTAATCAGCTGCTCAGATCTTAACACATATGACAGGCCTCAGTTATCACAGAGATGTCATGGGCCTCATGGAGAACTATATTTGACAGGTGATCAAACTATCTGATGAGGCTAAATATCAAATACTGCCACAGAATTTCATGTCTAGAATAAAAACGTTTGAATTTAACTCAAAAGTTTAATATGGGCAGGTCGAGAATGAAAACATGTGTTAAGAGAATAACATACAACTATGAAGCAATTAAGATTGTACAGTGGTGATCGCAAACCATTAGTAAAATGCCACTGGGAGAACACTAATGCCACTAAACAGCCACTGGAAGAACACTAAATGCCACTATATTAACACTTTATAGCAAGCTTACCCCTTCAAATGCGCTCCAATTACGTTCACATCCAGAAGAGCTTGAGGTCAGAGAAAGTACTTTCATTGCCATCATTTGTAGATTGGGAGTTTCAGATCCATAGTTAGACCACCACGCCACTAAAATATAAAAAGAAGTATATTATATAAGCAAATAATTTGGATGAACTGAGTAAAAAGTAAATTATACAATTTGTGCAAAGATGGCGATACCTAGATTATAAACATCGTCAGTATTTGTTCTTTCTAATACAGCCAACTTTCTTGAAAAAATTCCATCTATAACCTTATATTTAAACAACTCTGTATTAGAGACTAAATGTTGTTTTTCATAATCTTCTGGAACGAATGCTTCAATACATGTCAGTATAGCCCCCATACAGTTCGGTTCGGTCTGAACTTGATCATCTTTATAAAAGTAATAAGGATTCAATAGATACCCGGCTAGATGGAGTGGACTATCTAACCGATCTTTAGCCCTTGAATCAATAATATAGTAAATGGGCTCATACAATTTTCTAACACCCTTACAAATGTTAAAATTTTCTTTTTTTGCCTCCTTAAGTTCACCATAGACAAAGCCCATCGACGGTCTTAAATCTCCATCTACAAGTCCTAAAACTTTAACCAATGGTTTAAAAATTTTCAGGCACATCAAGAGACCAGCCCAGAAAGATGGGCTTACAATTATGCCGTAAGCCTTTATCCTCTTTGCACTATTAGGAGTAGACCATTTACAATCACTCCATTCTTTGGAGAGAAACATGAATTTTAAACTTTCTTGCTTGTCCAATAAACTTTGCATTGTGAGGAAAGCACTTGCAAACCTCGTAACCCCTGGTCTGACAATATCTTTTTTTTAGTATATTTCCGCATTAGTGCTAAGGTCTTTTTTGAGTATACTATCCTCCTAACATAATATATGAAAGCTTGAGGTGTTTGTGGGGAGTGTTCATTCATGACAGTAGGACTGCTACGAAGAGGGGTCACCGATGCAGGTTGTGCAGTGACGGTTGAGGTTCTAGGGGCCACGATCAACTGATATCTATCAAGTCTATCGAGGTTGCATAGAAACATACATACTGCTACTAACTACCACTCGACTGCTTAGTATATACTACTATAATCTGAACGCATTCATGAATAAGATTCAGTGTATTGCAGAGATATTAGACTACTATAATTGCAAAGAACAACATAATAATTGCAGCAGTTAGAGATACCTATTGCTTCAAGAATGAGATTCAGCGTATGCATCACACAATAAGTCCAAAATGTGTTTGGTCTTTTTTCTTTCAACAGCTTCGCAGTAGCCCCATTATTTGATGCATTATTTGTAACAACTTGAATCACATTCTTCGGTCCAACTTCGTCGATCCACTTGTCCACGTAGTCGAAGATATACTTTCCAGTATGCGACTCCATGGCAATTTCAACAGAAGATAAAAAGCATGTCCCCAACTTACAATTAACGCATAAATTCACTATACTTCTTCTCTTTCTATCAGACCAGGCATCCGTCATGATTGAACAGCCACTCTTTTTTCACTCTTCTTCTTATGCTTTCATTGACTCTCGAGTATTTTGAACTGCTTGTTTTAGTAAAGGTTCCCGCAACTGGTATTGAGTTGGTGGAATATATACAGGACCAAACTGACCTACATACTCAATAAATTGGTAAAATGCATCATTATTGATCGCATTAAATGGGATTCCAGCTTCGTATACCCAACGAGCCAAATATGCATGCACTTCATTAATTCTGCTTTTAAATAATGTGTCGTTTAACGCCCGTTACCTTTTATTTTTTTTCGCTCATGAAGTGATAAATCTGCAGAAGATATTTGTCTTGCAGACTTGTCCATTATTCCAAGTGAATGTGGTAGCTTGCTAACACTATCGATTTCAACAACTTCTTCTGAATTTTTATCCTTATTACTAATATTAATTTCTGTCGGACCTCTTCAGTAGTATCTCTTCTGATTCCTTTCTTTCTTTTCATCGTCTCCAACGCATTCTTACACTTTGCTTGATCTATTAGAGAAGATTTTGTGCAAGATGCTACGTTCCCTTTAATTCAAGCTACATCTTGCTTTAGACGATGAACACCGCCGCTTACAAGTTCGCTGCATAATTTGCATTTCTCCTTATCCAAACATTTTGGATCGTCTAATTCACCGTATTCCCATCCCACACCATCAGATTCTTGTTTTAACGTTTCACTTGAAGGCCGTGTTTGAGAGATTGAAGTGGCCGACGAACTCATAGTGGAACTTTCCATTCTGTGAGAAAAACACATATAAACCAAGTACATAAGTTTAACGTATCATCATAAGCTAAGATTTATGAATAACATAACAACTAATGTTTGATGGTAGCAAGATCAGGCTGCACACTTGCTAGTTCACACATAAATATATTTTTGAAGGCAATTGTTTGAGGTTATATAATTGCAAGATGTGAATAACCTTGAAACTGAGCCCTTTCAAAGTTCAGAACTTCATAAATAGCAAAACAGAACTTCATTTATTAAGAATATATTGGTGGCCATAAATTATTTCCATCTACTTTCCTTTTTGTATGTCCTTATGAGTTTATATGTCCTTATGAGTTCAACCTCCTTCTATAATCAGTAGAATTTTTGAAACCTTCTCCCCAATATATCATAAATTGATTAGAAAACTAACACTTTGTAAATGTTTTTGTATTTCCCTCGGTCAATTGTCTTATATTATAAATGAAATTAGTTGAAAATATACAACATAAAATAACAAATATGAGAGACGGATGGAGTATTTGATAGTGATTAAGGAGCAATATTGAAAGCATACAATTAGAACTACCAAAGATATGGAAGAGTCCACCAAGTCTACGGATTACATACAATTTGAAAATGCTTCCGCTGAGAGAGCTAAGCAAATATATACTAGATGAATCTAGATAAGTAAGGTTCCATGAATCAATTATCTACTCCTAATTAAGAAACTATTTCAAAACCTAAGATTGAATAAGAACACTAAATACTACTAAAATTTCTTAAAGTAGAGTAGTAGATAGAACAACATAACGGCATAACACACCTACATCGATTACTCACAAACCCACTATACCAAAGACTGAAACTTTACCTTACACTCTTAAGATATGGTAGCATATTGCTTGATTGCTTCAATGAGTCTGAGATCCCAATTTGAATCGCAATCGATATCTGTAGATACTTAAGGTTCAATTTTTGTTTTTGGGCGTATTTTCCTTTACCCAAAATTACTTTCTCTTATATATTTGACTTTTTATAATTTTTTATTATTTTTAGCAATATTATAGTTCTGTCATTCGAGTAGCTGGCTTGGACTGATTAATCGGTGTTTGAATCGATTAATTGCTGAAATCCGTGTAGATACAAAGTTGGGGTGAATTGGGAAAGTAGTGTTGTGCCTAGCGATTAATCGGGCTACGCACCGATTTTTAGAATACTGGCAGAGATATATCAAAATAATAGTCCGTTCCCGCTAGCATTGCTAGCGGGACGTATTTGTCACACTTAAAACCTGATTCACATCCAAAACATTTAAAACCCCTAAGCATCCATCCCTGTTATTGCCAACATTTAATTTTTTTTTACACACTTACCGCTAGCGGATGTAATTCGCCATACTATTTGAAAACAAAACACATATTTTTTATTTTCCTGTTACAATTTTATTTAAAGTATTTAAAACTCACTCACCGTAACTGTTTAAATAAATATTTAAAACTAAATTTTATACTTTTATATTTGTGTTTGTGAAGTTCAATATTGTTGGGCCATAGAATACATCATGGCCAGTATGACAAGAGAGATCCAATTATAACAATAAATAAAAAAGGAAGCCCAACTCTGAAAAGGCCTGCGCAGGTACAGCCCCAGTTCGGGAGCGCAATCCTTTAAGGTCAACCACGTGGAAGGCCAGGTAGGAAGGTGACGTATGGATCCAGGTGGCAGCGTACGTGGGGAAAAGGACGGTTGATGCAGCGTGGATCAAGGAAGCAACACAAGGACGTAGGAGATGGAGCCACATGACATTAGGGTTTTAGGAATTGTTATAAATAGTCTTCTTCCCCTCTAAGAAGGGGGTTCACAAATTGTAAACATACACACATGGAGGAGATTACTCCCCCAGGCTTCCCGCAGAAAGTTT
This sequence comes from Eryngium alpinum, assembly GCA_032274865.1. Classification (NCBI taxonomy): domain Eukaryota; kingdom Viridiplantae; phylum Streptophyta; class Magnoliopsida; order Apiales; family Apiaceae; genus Eryngium; species Eryngium alpinum. The sequence goes on from JAUEJK010044539.1 coordinate 4,794, forward strand.
CATTTAATCCGGGCTTTGAGATCGAGAACGTTGAAGACCCTAAAACTCCGGCGGTCCCTAAAGCCTAAGGGTTAGGGAAGGCGACTCCCGATCTGAAGGCCGCCCAATCAAGCGCTCCTCAGAAGAGGAAGCAATCCCAGAAAAGTGAAAGATCTCTGGTTAGGGCCTCAAACGGAAAGCTCGTGCTTAGCAGTGACGTTCGCCTCCACCTGGAGAAGAAAAGTAGAGCTGAATCCCAAACCACCATGGCCCCGCCCTTACTTGAGGACGATGATGAATTTAAGGCTTTGAAACTACAGAAACAAGCCCTTGAAGAAAAAATCCGAGAGAAAAGACAACTTTACCAGCTTCAGAAAGAGGTTTGGTTAGAGCACAACAATTCCTCGAGTTCGGAGTACCAGACCGATGACGTATCCTCAGTGTTTCGTGGTGGAGAAGGTGAACCCCTCCCTAGCCGAGCCAGGGATGTACCTGTTGATGACGAGGAGGTTCGACCCTGTCATCGCCATCGTAGTCAAAGCACTTGCACGCGAGGCCTAACTCAAGACCTCGACCTATCCCCAGAAATTGTAAAGATGCAAAAGGATCTAGCAGTATGCAAAAGGTTTATGGATGCCCTGGCAGGAATTGAAGGCCCAAGAGAGAGCCATCTGGTCGAAGAAATTGAGCTTGCCGAAATTAAGAGACGACCTAAAATTCCCCCCATGTAACCCTTCGACGGATCTAATGACCCGGACGATTTTCTGAATATGTTCGATGGGAGGATGAGCTTCTATGGTCACAACGAAGTGAACAAGTGTAGATTCTTTCATACCTGCCTAAATGGAACAACTCTACAGTGGTACTCTAACCTCTCTGCCAGGTCGGTTGACTCGTGGACCTCGATGAGGAGTAAGTTCAAGGCAAGGTTCTCTAGCAACCATAGAGGAGGCAAGATAACAGCCTCGCTCATGAATGTCACTCAGAAGGAGAAAGAATCACTTCGAGAATTTTTAGCTCGCTTCAGGGCTGAGGTCTCTCAGATCCCTAACCTAGTCAATGAGTTGGCTCTAAATTACCTGGTAGCAGGCATTGACATGCGCATGCATGGTCAACTCCTTGAGGAGTTCTTTGAGAAAAGCCCCAAAATATTGCAAGCCACCTTTCAAATTTTAGAACATAGATTGACCCTTCAGGAAGCGGTAGGCAGTGTGAGGCCCTGGTATAAGGAAACACCTCTAGCGTCGAACCCCACCCCTCATGTTCCAAAATCGCAGCCTCGTCCTGATAGCTCCAAGGGACCAAATGACAAGCAATTAAAGCCGTGACAATGGCGACAAAAGGAGTACACCAAGCTTAACACGAATAAGGCAACTATACTAGCAATCCTGAAGGCAGAACCAAGCACCTACCAAAAGCCCATGCTAATGAACCCCGATAAGCCTCACAAGGGGAATAAGTACTGCGAGTACCATGAGGACTACGGTCACACCATAGAAAGATGTATCCAGCTTGGGGATTACATTGAAAGGAAAGTCAACGATGGCAGTCTAGTACACTTTGCAGATCAGACACTTCCTAAGGCAGACCCTACCCTTGCCAAGGAAATAGAATGGTGGAAACTATTTTTGGATGCCAAGCTGCTGGAGGACTGTCCAATAATGCCAAATAGAATTATGCCAGACAAGTAGCCAGCGTGGATTCCAGGCCAGCAAAGAGGACACGTGGTCAACCCTCTTTGGTTATCTCTTTCTCTGATGAGGATTACTGACCAAACCTGATTGAACCTCATGTTGATGCCCTGCTCATCACAACAAAGATTGGCAACAACAATGTATGCAAAGTCATGATCAACAATGGCAGTTCGGTGGACATTTTGTACCACAATGCATATGAACGAATGGACTTGGGGGACAAAAAATTAGAGCTATCAAACGAGTCTCCCTTATACACCTTCGCAGGTCACCCAGTTTCTATAACTGGAACAATTGATTTCCCAGTCCTCTTTGGCACTGTTACATTTCAAACATGGAGGACAGTAAAATTCTACATGGTTAACTCCTCGTCAAGCTATAATGTGATCATGGGGAGACCCACCTTGGTATCTCTAAGAGCCATCACCTCCTTAGCGCACCTAACTATGAAGTTCCCCACTGACTTTGGTGTTGGGGAGGTTAAGGGGGAGCAGGCAGTAGCTCGTCAGTGCTACCTGACTACTGTCCTCCCAAAGGGAAAGGAAAAAGAAATCCAACCATCCTATCTGCCTTATGCTCAAATATGGCGGTAGATGGAAATTCTCCTTCTGACCTCATTGATACTGATAAAGAGCCAGATGTCGCTCCAGCCTACCCAACGGAACAGATTACTTTGATAGCTCATGAGCCTCAACGCTTAGTCACTATTGGAGCAGGATTGGTGGCTCCTCTCAGGCATGAATTAATTAATTTACTAAGGGAGTTCTCAGACATCTTCGCATGGTCCCCTCAAGACATGCCTGGAATCGCTGAGTCAATTTTTCGGCATAAGCTAGACATTGACCCAAAATTCAAGCCAGTAAGGCAAAAGTGGCGCCATTTCTCCCCTGAAAAATAGCAAATCATCAGCAAAGAGCTAGATAAACTCCTTCAAGCAGGATTTATTATCGAAATTCAGTATCCTGAGTGGATAGCAAATGTGGTGCCGATTAAGAAAAGTAGTGGGAAATGGCGGATGTGTATTGACTAGTCTGACCTCAACAAGGCCTGTCCCAAAGAATTCTACTACCTGCCAAATATCGACCAACAAATTGATGCCACTTCTGGCCATGCCCTCTTGTCCTTTATGGATACTTTTTCAGGGTATAATCAAATAAAAATGGTACATGCTGACATTCCAAAGAATGCGTTCATCACACACATGGGAGTGTTTGCATACACAGTCATGCCCTTTGGCCATATCAATGTGGGAGCTACCTTCCAAGGAATGATGGATAGAATATTCCGACCTCAGATTGGCCGGAATATAGAGGTTTATGTCGATGACATAATTGTCAAATCTGCCAAGACTCAAAGCCATATACAAGACCTCGGGGAAAGATTTTTTCGAATTAGAAGCCACAACAAGAGGCTTAATCCATCCAAGTGCACGTTTGGGCTGCCAGCTGGAAAGGTTTTAGGCTTTATCCTCACTCAGAGGGGAATCGAGGCTGATCCAGATCAAATCAAGGCCATCCAGGAGATGAGACCTCCCTCATCTGTCAAAGAGGTGCAAATCCTTACAGGTTGCATTGCAGCCTTAAGAAGGTTTATCTCCAGGTCTTCAGAGAAATGCTTACCCTTCTTTGATGCAATCAAGGGGCTCTCAGTGTCTAAAACGTTTGAATGGACCAAAGATTGCCAGGCCAACTTTGAAGAGCTCAAAGCTTATATGTCTTCACCACATGTGCTATCCAAGCCTCAAGGCGTGGAGTCTCTCTTTATATACCTGGCTACCATCTCAAAAACTGTGGCAGCAACCCTCATTAGGGAAGAGAAGGGCCTACAACGGTCCGTCTATTATGTTAGCCAAACATTGAAGGACGCTGAAACCAGGTACCCCAAATGTAGAAAAATTGGCGTTCGCACTGGTAATGGCCAGCAAAAAGCACAAGCATTACTTCCAAGGACGTGATATTATTTTGGTCACCTCTCAGCCCTTGAAGCGAATCCTCCATATGCCAGATATGACAGGGTGATTAGCTATCTGGACCCTAGAGTTGAGTCAATTCTGGATAGAGTTCAGGCCTCGAACAACTATCAAAACCCATTTTTTAGCAGATTTCACAGCTGAATGCTCGTTTTCAGATTCAGAGGAACTACCCCTCCAGCCCGGAATTACTAAAAAAATCAATGCTTGGCAGCTCTTTGTCGATGGTCCCTCGACCTCAGAGGTTAGTAGAGTAGGTGTCATTCTACAAAGTCCTGAGGGTTTTAAGGTCCAACAGGTAATCAAGCTGAAATTCCCAACCACCAACAACGAGGCAGAGTATGAAGCCATCATTTCTGGCCTCAAGTTGGCCCTAAACCTCTAAGTATCTGTTGCGGAGGTCTTCAATGACTCCCAGCTGGTGGTTAAGGAGGTCCAAGGAGAATATCACGCTTATAATTTATGCATGGCTAAGTACCTGGCCGCTGTGGAAGACCTCAAGGGTCGTTTCTCGTCCTGTACCATCCAGAACATTATCAGGTCCGATAATTCTTGCGCAAACTCCCTTTCCAAGTTAGCATCGACCCCTTTTTAGGGAATGGAGGGGCATGTTTACTTGGAAGAGCTAAGCAACCCATCAATCGACCTCAAGGAGGTATATGCTATCCTCACCATCTGCGATTGGAGCAGCCCCATATTCAAATACATAGTGAAAGATGAGCTGCTTGAAGATAAAAATGAGGGTAGAAGGCTCCAACTCCAAGCTCAAAACTTCTGTGTCCTGGACAGCAAGTTATATAAAAGGGCTGCTCTAGAGCCACTCTTACTCTACATAGGACCTGACCAGGCCCAGAAGGCAATGATTGAGGTGCATACAGGAATTTATGAGGAGCATCTAGGCGCTAAAGCCCTCGCTTGCGAAATCCTGAGGCAAGGATTTTATTGGCCCAACATGAGGGCTGATTGTGAGCTGTTTGTTAAGAAGTGCCGATTATACCAGCTCTTTTTTCAGGTTAATCACCGTCCAGCTTCAGAGTTTACCTCTCTACTCTCTCCCATTCCCTTTTATATATGGGGCCTGTATATTGTTGGACAGCTTCCCAAAACTAGAGGCCAGTTTCAGTACATCATTGTGGGAACAGACTACACAACTAAATGGGTGGAGGCCAGGCCTTTAGTTCGTATTCGTGAAAAAAGAGGTGATTCAATTCTTTATGGAAGAAATCGTCTTTCACTATGGCATCCCCAGAATTGTGGTCACAGACAATGGAACCCAGTTTGTGGGAAAGAAAGTGGAGGCAACTTTCGTAGAACTCTAAATCCAACATGCTAAGGCGTCAGTTGCTTACTCTCAGGCCAATGGCCAGGTGGAAATCACTAATGAAATCTTGCTCTAAGGAATCAAGAAAAGACTTGAGGATGAAGATGGTCTCTGGATTGACGAGCTCCCCAACATGCTGTGGGCATATAGAACTACCCCCAGGTCTTCCACGGATGAAACTCCCTTCAAAATGGCCTATGGAACGGAGGCTGTCCTTCCTATTGAGGTATCCCTAGGCTCTCTTAGAGTTGAAAAATTTGACCATATCCTCGATGAGGAAGATCTGAGGTGCAATATGGCCCTCCTTGATGAGGTTAGGGATGCTGCCAAGCTGAAACTCGAGCTATACCACAAAAAAGTGGCTAAATGCTTCAAAAAAAGTGCTTCCATTCCAGTTCCAGGTTAATGACTTGATCCTGAGAGAAACAGCCGCCTCTAAGTGTACAGAGCTAACTAAGTTGTCTCCAAAATGGGAAGGGCCCTACAAGGTTACAAAAGTCCTGCGACCTGGTACCTATAAGCCAGCCAAGCTCAACGGTAGGCAGTCAAAAACAATTGGAATGCTTTTCATATGAGGAATTATTATCAATAGACCTCAAGTACCGACCTCTTCGGGTCGGCGCCCTACCTTTGAATTATTTTATAAGTTTAACTTATTCAACTCCCTAGTATTACTCTTTCAATTAAGGCATTTGTTTCCATTTTGAACTTATTCAAGTATAGACCCGGGTCACTTACCAATATATACTTATTATTATCATATTTATCTTAGTAATCTATTTGGAATCATGGCTCACTCTACGTATCTTAGTTTGCATTTTCAATTAAGGCATGCATCATCATCACCATTGAGTAATTTATATATATGCAAGTTTCATCTGGTTAGTCACCAGGTATTGCCTTGGGCCTAAGTACAAATCCCTTGACTATAAACAATGTTAATACATGTACTTAATGTTCTTCAAATGCAATGCGGATATCAAGCTACTGAAAGAATCCTTTCTCTTTTTTGATTAAAAACAAATGTAAAATTATATTTCTGCTGAAAGCTTTTAGTAGAAGACCTCAGCTACCAACCTCCATAGGTCTGCTTTCTACTGTCAATTTATTTAGTTTAAGTTACTCGTCTCCTTATTGTTATCATTCCAGATAATTCCCATATTTCCATTAAAGTATGGAAACATGGGAATTACCTGAAGGACACAACCTGTGAGGTGGAATTGTTGTTAATAGATATCAGTTATACATACCTATTCAAGATCGATTTTCACTCACAATAACTAAAGTTAATAATAAACCAGAAAGCACTTGATAAATTTAACCTTAGAACAAGTTGAATTACATTTTTTTCCAAGGAAAGGTGAAATTGCATTACAAAAAGTCCTTCGCTAAACCTTTTAAACATATCTAAAAATACTTCAGGCCTGATGGCCTTCTTCTTGACTGCCTTATCCTTGGTGGCCTTCCTCTCCCTGCTTTCCACCTTCATTTGAGCTCTCATCCCCTCATGAGCCTTTCTCTTATGTCTCCCTCTTCTCAAGGTCGGCGACCATCTCTGCTTCAAGCATATGTTATAGCCGTTAATGACTCATTGATCGGCCTCAACCTTCGTCTCCTTCAGCTCTTTCTTGACTTCAGTGAGTTCGAGTTTTAGGAGGAAGAGTTCTTTAGCAAGCGCTGCCTTCTCTTCTTCAGCTGTATCTCTCTGGCTGAGGGCTTGAGCGACAGCCATATCATGAGCTAGTTCACCTCAGACTTCCCTAAGCTCACCCTACAGAACCTCAATCTCATTCGAGAGGCGATCGACCTCAGAGATAGCCTGCGAGCGCTCATGTTCAACTCTCTTCAGCTCGCTCTGGGCTGCTAAAACATCTCCATTGGCCAGGCCGACCTCCTCTTTTAATTTATCCACTTCCTCCTGGAGAGCAAGAAGGTCCTTACGACTAACCTCACTACCTTGCAAGGCTTTGTCTCTCTCCATCAGAGCTGATTTTTCTTTAGCCTGGATATCAGCTAAGTCTCCCTCTAACTTCTTCTTTTCAGAAGCCCAGTGTTTTTCACGGCTCTCCACCTGCTGAACTTTCTCTTTAGCCAACCTCAAAACTTTATCTTGCTCTTCAATCTTCCCCTCTAACTGTTTCTTGTTATCTACCAAGAATCCATAGCTGCTACCAATAGCTTCATACTCTTTTACGACCCTCATCAGCTCACTCATAAACTACAAATATAAAATAAGAGATGTTAGTAGATGTATAGAGAAATCTTCAAAAAAAAAATAGAACAAGTAGTAAAAGCACTCACCAGACCACTACGGATTTTCATCCTTTACGCCTTCTCTTCGATACTCAAAGAATCATAGACTTTTGTCTCCTGGGTGAGGTCAAAAATATGTAACGTGTGCAAGGGTCGAGTTCTTTTTGTGTACCAACTCTCATTAGACCTCACCACAATGTAAGTGTCCCCAGGGGCAACTTCCATGACCTCCTTGGACAAATTCTCGTCCTCAGTCCTGGCCCTCTTCTCACGCGTCCTACCTTCATTAACGCCCTCAGTATTGGCACGGATACTCAGCTCTGAGCTTGCTGTTATCTCATTAGGTGTCATCCCAACCAAGCTACCTCATTCGATGAGCCTCTGCTCCACAGTAATTGTTTCAGGCCGATGAGAAAAGAAGGTGTCGGGAGCAGGTCCTGTTTGGCTGCGTGATAACTGTTGCAGTGACCCTACCAAGTGTGACAACCTGAGCTGGAGGCTTAAAAGAGACAGGCATCACCGTGGTAGGGCTCACCTGTAGAGGGATGGCAGTAAGAGGCAGGACCTGGGGAGTAGTGCTTGCCACAACTCGAGCTTGAGCTTCTCTTGCCTCACTAGATTGCCTAGCCATTCTATCTCTCTGGCGAGCTGAAAGTATATTTGCTACGCGGACAGCCCTTAAAAGCCTTGTACATCCAACTGCAAGAACAATAAGATAAGCATATGAGGCAATTTCTTCAACATTTATATCCAATATACAATAAAGTTATTATAACTTACGATTATGCGAAGCTAGGAAACCATAATCAGTAAACTCCTTTGAGTCATATTGATGAAATTTTCCGCAAAAAGAATCCAGGAACTCCACGCTCAAGGCCTCCACCATAGTCACAGATCTCAGAGCTGATTTCCTCAAGTCGGTCCAAGGACCTATGAGGTCGAGATCTCCACCAGGCATAAAAAATATATTTCTGATTCCATTTAGAATGAGAGTTTGGGGTTGACACCAAGGGTATCCTACCAGGTCTGGAATAGAGGTAAACATATTTATTCTGATAACAAACCTCGTAAATACTAAATAAAATTTGAAGGGTGGGAGTGAGATCGAGCACAGAGCAGCGCGCTATAACTCCACTAATTTGAAGAAACCCTTTAGCGTTGAGCTAGGCAAATCCACATCCTAGGGCTAGAAAGGTCTCAAGGTGCAAGGGATGTAAAGGAAAACTTAGACCTAATTCCAACCATAAAATAGGGATAGCATGCTGCCCCCAGTTAGGCATATTCCACATTCTGGAGTCTGCCTTAGAGAGCTCGACCTCATACACGTCCTCTAAGAATATCCTCTCCCACAAACGACTCAGGTCAGGACATTTAAAAACATATTCGCTCACATAGTTGAGATTGCCAAAAGTAAAAACCTATCTCTCCATATTATTTGACCCCTCAACAAAGGCCGCCCGAGCCTTCTCAGTGTTAGGGCTAGGAGGACCTCTGCGAAAATATCCCTCAAGCCCATCTTCTTCCCCCTCATTCTCTAAATTCCCACCCCTTTCCTCTTCCTCCTCCCCCAAAACACTAGATTGAATTCTAGGTTCCTCAAACGATGGAATCCGCTCCTCAGAATGAGGATTAGATGAAGAACTACCAATAACATCTTTCCCTCGTCGCCTCCTCCCAATTCCCCCCTCTATTATAACTAGTTACGACCGAAAGAACTACAACAAAATAACTAGGAAGAAAATAAGAAGGGAGAAAGAAAACCTACTTGAATAAAGGGTGAACGGATTTTCACCGGAAAAATCTAAGAGACTGCAACGAAACTTCTCGAAAGCTGGATTGAAAAGGAGTAATGTAAGTAAAAAGGGAGTCTTTAGGTTTTTATAAGAATTAAGTAAAAAAGGGAGCCTTTAGGTTTTTATAAGCAAACATTGTATCAATGCGAAAACCGAAGAGGTGCAGTGGTGATGGCACAACTAATAAAATATAATGATTTCACCTCGATTGACAAAAATATCATGCATGCGCCGATTGAAGGATACCGTCGCACGCGCGTGACCTGACGTTTTAAAACTCGGTTAAAACGGCGCGTGTAACTACAAGCGCTCTAAAGCAGCGCTACACTTCTTTAGGGGGGCTTATGTTGGGCCATAGAATATATCATGGGCCCATATGACAAAAGGATCCAAGTAGAACGGTAAATAAAAAGGAAGCCCAGCTCTGAAAGGCCCAATTCGAGAGCACACTCCTTTAAGATCATCCACGTGGAAGGCCAGGTAGGAAAGTGACGTATGGATCCAGGTGGCAGCGCACGTTGGGAAAATGAAGGTTGGTGCAGCGTGGATCAAGGGAGGCCAGACAAGGACGTAGGAGATGGAGCCACGTGGCATTAGGGTTTTAGGAATTATTATAAATAGTTTACTCCCCTTCCAAGAAGAGGGTTCACAAATTGTAAACACACACACATAGTAGCTAGAAAGATAATTTCTCCATGAATGTATGAACATGTATTTTGTGAACATCTTTAATATATAAAATTAGCCAATTCGTTACATTATTTTTATTATAAAAATTAATAGTATTTTAATATTATACTAGACAAAATAATTAAATACTTTAAATAATATTATTAATTAGTTATTTTCTTAATACTTATTCCAAAATTAATAACTACCCAGTGAATCTTAAAACTTTAAAACCCTAAACTTTAGGATCCTATTAGGATATACATCATCTTAGCCGTCAACAGCCCATCATATTAATTTTATAGCTTATGTACGTAATGAATTGACTTCATAAATAAATTTTTGATTTCATTGTGATAGCTAATTTCATGTTGTATAGCAAAGGAATTGATAAAGCTTAACCACTAAATGTACAAACTTAATATTAAATAGAGTAAAAAGCAGTTAAATAGCTGTACTTTTTTTTTATATACTTAAATAACAATATTTTAAAAATTAGCACTTTAGGTACTGCATTGGTGGAGATTTTGAAAAATGTGTATCCCATTAGATTTATGTTAACGCCTTGAGCATCCCCTTCCTTCTTATAATTAGGGATGAGTAAAGATATTCATTTTTTGATTATTCGAATTTTTAATTCAAATATTTAGGTATCCGATCCAATTTTTTTATTTAATACAGATTCGGATCCAGAATTTTTATTTAAATTCGGATCCGAATCACATAATTATAGAAAATAGATACCCGGGTCTGATCCGATTTTATATTTTTATACTGTTTCTTAATTTTATTACACATAATAATAAATTAATATTAGTTTCATGTTAAAGAAATACATAAGAATTATAAATATATTGGTTTTAAAATATATTATTTATTTAATAATTTAGTTTTACTTAATTGTTCTACAAGAAAGTATTTTATAGGATTGTTTATGATAAAAATTCATTCATATATCGTATAATTATCACTATTTTGTTGAAATAGTACATGCGTATGATACTTAACGTCAAATTTTAAGCCTTTTATATTAAAGTTAAATTTTAATATTAATTTTAAACTCAAAATATTATATTTTTTTAGAAAAATATAAAAATATATTATTATAAAAATCAAACCCGGATAATCCGATTTCAGATCCAATTTTCTGGATACCCGCTTAAACCAAATCAAATACGAATCATAATTTTAATAATCCGAAAAATCGGGTATCAGATCTGAATTTTAAAATTGGAATGAGTACCCGATTTTACTCACCTCTATAAAAAGTAAGTGACCGTTCAAATATGTTGTACATACAATGTTTACCCTCACGACATTAACACAAATATAACGGAAGTACATCTTTTGCAAAATCTCCACTAATGTAGTACCTAAAATGCCAGTTTTCAAAATGTAGTTATTTAAGTGCAAAAAAGTGGAAAGTGCAGTCATATAATTGTTTTTTACTCTATTAAATACAGTATTAAATTAATGAATGATTATAAGGGATCTTGGATTTGTTAGATTTACTTCTAAAATTTGGTAGTGATTTATGAAAACAATTGAAACAAATAATTGCAAAATTGACTAATAGAATAATAACGAAATGACAAGACGGCACCCAGCCCGCACCATTGAGGGTCGCCGCGATCTCAAGCTGATATTATTGTGTGCATAACGTGTCCACCATAGTTCATTCTCCGATCCGGCCCCTGGAATCTTAATTCCTCAAATTACAATTCCTTTTGCTAAATAAATGAAATAACATAGTTACATAGTGCTGGTTTGGTTGATATGTGTATTAACTTCCTATAGGAAGTTAGAGTTAATGTGAATTAACTTCCTTAGTTAAATTTCTGAGAATTTGTAAAAATTGTTTGATTAATCATAGCGGAATTAAGTTTTTATATGATTTTTTAGTTACCAAGGGGGTCCTAGGTAAGTAACTTCCTATGTTGTTTAGGAAGTTGAAATTCCTGGGAACTTTGAATTTCCTTATTTTGTTCACTTCATGTTAACCAAACAACTTTCTCATTTTATTTACACTTTCTAGGAATTTAAACTTCCCATATTTTCTAATATGAATCAAACGACCTCTATAGTTTCATTTGTTGTGGTTACAATTCCTTGTGAATCGTGCTTATTTTCTCTTTACAAACAAGCAACCGTTTCTTGTAAAATTGGATAAGACAAAAGCTTATAATCTTTATCTTCATTCATATCATGTGCCTGAAGTTTGCACGTCTTTCCACCAGGGGCGGACATATAGGGGGTAAGGGTGGGCGGTCGCCCCCTCTTAAGTTTATAGTATATATATTATGTAGTGCAATTATGTATAAAGTCTTTGTGCTAGTTTAGCGGAAAATCTGTTAAAACATGTATTTTAGGTCCATGGTTCGACTCCCTTTTGCCCCCTCTTTTATTTTCTATGTTTTCTTAACAAAAACACTAACTTCTGGCATTGAAAGGGTTCAAACCCCTTAGAGCATCTCCAATGGAGGGTGCCAAGAGGAGTGCCAAATATTGCCAACTCAATAAACAAATTAACTTATTATTTTTTTTCTCAAAAAAATTAAATTTGGCACCCTCCAAAAGTTAAACACTCCAATGGTATAGCAACCCAAGTTGCCACACAAACCCTACATACACTTTCTACATATTATATATTATACATAAATAGATAAAACATACATTACTTTTGTGTGTATATATAACATATTTACTATATTAGTGGGGTGCCAATTTTTGGCACCTTTGGTTGGCAACTTTAAGTGACATAAAGCTCCAATGGGGAGCCATTTTGGGTGCTAATGCCACATCATTTTTGGCACCCCTCTTGGCACCCTCCATTGGAGATGGTCTTAGTCTATTTTTTCTTAACAAAAACATTAACTTCTGGCATTGAAATGGTTCAAACATTAGTCTGTCAGTGCAAAATATTATACTAAGGACTCTAACTACTGCAACATATTAATTACTGAGAAAAATTTTAGAACTCTATACGATAAGTTTGAAAATTCAGCCCTCTTTTCTGAAATTCCTGCGTCCGCCACTGCTTTCCACCAACATATGTGTATCTTGAGGTATATCATGGAATCATATACAAAATAATACAAAGATTGTCGAGTTTCTATTATATTTATTTAAATATATATTTATTTATATAAAAATACAAAATTTTCATTTAGTTAATTACGGGTCTAAATTTACTCAGACTCAACCTTTATACTAAAAACAAATAACCTCCGGTCCAGTATTAGTATACGTAAGGTTATTGATGTTTAGGGAATCAAGTAGGATAAAAATTTAAATTCACTTTCAACTTGAATTAAGTTCAATTATAAAAGTAGAATTTAATTACTTTTTAAATTTGATTATAATTAGATAATTTTAGTTCGACAATTTTTTTGATTTAATTAATAAATATATATGTACATAAAATTTAAACTCAATTCAAATTTATATTCAATTACAAAAATTAAACTCAGTAATACACTAAATTAATCGAACTTAATTTCAACTCAACTAGATTACATCTCTACATAATTATTTAACTACTTATATATACTTTAAAGTGCTTTGATATAGTACTATAAAATTTTAATTGTTTTATAGAAGGGAAATAATACCCTTTTATACTTAACCATAGTATTTTGATCTATAATTACAACATTTGAAGTTTATTATGCTGATTATCAGTACATTCTTCATTCATTTTTATAAGTTATTTTAAATTTTTTATATAATTTATAATTTTATATGAATCAGAATATATTCTTATTTAATAATTTTTAGATAAACTGGGTATGCTTGGGTAACACTTATTTTTCAGAATAAGTATTTATTTCAAAAAAATTAAAATAATTTTTTTTTTTAATATTAACACTTATTCTTCAGAATAAATGTTACTCAGTCAAAAAAAATATTAAATTAAAATATTTTTAATATATCAAAATCATGTATAAAAATATAAAAAGTTAAAATGATTAATATAAAAATAAAGATAATATCTATTGATAACCTTTCATCTTTTATTGATCACTCTAAATTTATTATACGGATTAAAAGTATATTTTTATTTAATGTAAATCGCAAAAAGGTAAGATTATATTGCACGTCTCTGCTGGCCGCTGGTCTGTGTCCAGTACCTATCAGACCTTAAGTGAACATGGGAAGCTTATTTGTGTTTTGTCAGTTAGTACATTTTTTTTCTTCTCAAGTTTCATGTTAATGAGTCAACATAACATTTGGTTGAACTCAATTTGGACCCCTCGGTTTATGTGGTCACGTTTAATATATATATATCTATATTATTATATATTACTAGCAAATTACCCGCACGGTCTAATAATAAATATTTAAAAATAAAATTTAATAATATTAATATTAGCAAATTACCCGTGGGATGCACGACCTAATAATAAATATTTAAAAATAAAATTTATATTTATATTTTTCATTCTTAATAATATATATATATAATAAATTATTTATATATTTTTTTAAAAATGCTATGATCAAATTATATAGAGAATAATGATAAAATCTTAAATACCTGTTTCCCGTGTGATGCACGGTTTATTAATAAATGTTTAAAAATAGAATTTGAAAATATATTTTTTATTTTTTAATAAAT
>JAUEJK010044540.1:0-12481 GCA_032274865.1 Eryngium alpinum
GCTAGTAATTTTGTTGAACACAAAAATCAAGAATGATTTGTTTGAAAGACTAGGTGTGTTTATATAGAATAGACATGAGATAAGATAGTCAAAATTAATTTAAAAAAGTATTGATACGTTTCGGAAAAAAAAAAGTATTGATACGTTACTGTATCTATAAATATTTACAGAGAAACTAGATTTTATCCGTCATCTATATTATCAGTTTTATCTTACCACTTTTATCGGTTATAAATCTTATCAGTTATCAATTTTCTTTTTATATTTTAAGAGATAAATTAAATCTATTTTATGATAAATTAATCAGTATGGCTTTATATTCAATAAGACCATTAAAATTATGACAAGCATTTTTTTATATTATAAGATATAATTTTTTTTATATCTAAAAAGTAAAAGGAAGTAATAAGGTGCATTCTAAATTTTTTATTTAGTATTGTATTTAATTTAATTTTAATAATTGTATAATTTTAAATTTGTAAAATAATATTTAATTTAATAATAATTATATATATTTTCAATATTACAAGATAAAATCTTTTAATTAAATTTATTAATTTAAGTAATAATATATTTTGTTATATTGGTTATATATAAGGATAACTTAATTTATTGAAATATAATTTTAAATTTTTTTATTTAAATTTTAATTCTCTTAGAAAAATATTTACCTGTTTACATTATTTTAAGTATTTTTTAAATAATAATTAGAATCTGATTATGATAGGACTGACTTGATAAATTATGCTTTTTGATAAATTATGCTATTTACGCTATTATATTTGTAAATATTTATATATAAGGAGATTGTCAAAGTATTTTAAAAAAAAATATTGATACGTTACTATATCTGTAAATATTCATATAAAAAAGATTTAATATTCTTTCATTAAATATATAGATTTTAATATCAGTTATAAATTTTATCAGTTATCCATTTTCTTTTTTATTTTAAAAGTAAAATAACTCTATTTCTGATACTTTATTATACTTTTATTATTTTTTATCACTGTTAGATTCTATTCGGTACAAGATATTAACAAAAAATGAGTCCAAAAAACTTGTGGAAGGATGGTTGTATACAAGTTTAGACTTATTTTTGCAAACTAAAACTTAATTCAAAGAAACTATAGTGAAATTGAACTTAACAAGTATAAATTTATAAGAACAAGAATTGAAGATTGTAAATAGTAAAGAACACAAAGCTTTCTATTAAGAATATTGGTATGTTGATGAAATATGGGTTTAACATATCTCGAATTCGAAGGCAACATATCTGTAAGAATTGGAGCTTCAAAGTTTCATACTTTGTTTATAAGATAATTCTCTCAACACTCTGAATGTAAATATTCGATTAAAAGAAGATTTTTGAAAACTATACATACAAATGGGTATTCCTAAACGGGTATTTATGAAAATAGTACAGTTTTTTTGGTATTTATTGACTTATGTGGTCCTAAACAAAAGAAGCTTCCATTTTGTTTTGTTTTTCCAAGTTGGATGATCTTCAAATCTTCCATTAAATATATTTGTAGGTACTTCATCCCCAAGTCAAGCATGAAGCTTTCTGCCTCTTTCTTTGTAAGATCCTCAATCAACTTAGCTTCTTGCATGTTGTAGTTTTTGTCTTGTCATGTTGTAGTTTATACTTTTTAAAGGTGTTGCCGGCCAAATAATATAGAGAGCTCAAAATTAAATGATACTCAAGTGTTTGATTGCAGTCTTACTTTTAGAATTGATATATCTAAAATCCTGCATTCTCAAATCGAGGAATTAAATTTGCCAGAAGAAAGGGACACAGGTACATCAAGGCCAACAGAAAATGAAGCAATAGCTGAATATATTATTGATGAGCCTCATTCTGAGTCTTCAGGAGTAGCTAGTTTTCAACCTGAACCACTGATGATCTCTTATCCAACTGTGGATGAAGAAGATGAAGCGTGGATGAGGGGAGAAGCTAGAAACAGCTTCAAAGATGCAGATAAATTCATAAGGAAGACTTACAGGGAGTCTACATCAAGATTTGTTGGAGAAATGAACCTGCAAGGACTAGCAGACCAAATCAACAAGAAGTTTAAGCTTTATCTTAAAGCTACACACAACCTAGTTCTTGGCAGCAAACAAATTGATGATGACTTAGTTGAGATGGTTCATAGGCAAATGGGAGCTTCAGTACAAGACTTGATAATTTCTTATCACAAGTAGCTATCAAGAGAAATTATTTGGCCACTAAGAGAGAGAATAAGATCAATGTAAGATTAGATGTTCAAGACAAGAAAATTGATTCACTTCTCAAGCAGCAAGAAGCTATGATGGAGTTACTACTCAACCTCTCTTCTCAAAAGGCTGATGATGTCAAAAAGGGGGAGAGTAGTGTTGCAGGTTCTGCTAGAGCTACAGGTGATGATAATCTTCAAAGGGATGCTCTTCCAGATCTTCTAGGAGTCACAACTAAGATTTTGGCAGTTCAACAGATGATTGAAGATGAAATTGAGTAGAACAAGCAGTTGTCAAAGTCTAAGCCAAAGCCAACTGTTGAAGATAAGGAAAGGGACAAAAGGGAGACTTCTACTAAGAAGAGATTAGCATCAACAAGGAGGAATAAGGAGATAGAAGAAGCCGAGAGAAAGAAAAGACGAAGACAAGACAGTTCAACAGCTGCTCTCGGGCCCAGAAATGATGAGAGGTGTAAACCTCAAGATGCTATTAATAGAAGGGACAGGTCACCTCCTGGTGGTGGGCAAGGCAGAAGTATCCACAGGAGTGAAGGACAAGGTTCTGGTCATCATGTTCAACCATAAAAAGCTAGAGATACAGGGAGATTTGCAGCTTCTGGTGGGTATAGACAAAGAGGAAGATGTTTATCTTTTGTTGATAAAATTGTACAGGCTGAGTACATGTCCAGGTCTGACAACAGATAGATCAAATACATCTTTGACAATGAACATGTCTCAAGTGTCACAAGAGCAGAATTGTTTAAGAAAAGTGACAATGAAGTAAGAAGGGTACTTCATTTGCTCAACAAGAAAATTACAAGTGAAAGGGAATTAGCTCAGACATGCAAGCTGAACTGGATATGAGAGCTAAAGCTGGAAACATAATTAGCTCAGATCTGCAAGTTGAACTGGATATGAGAGCTAGAGCTGGAAATATTTAGGATTATAAAGCCATCCAATTTGCACATCCAATGGGAATGAGATATTTAACCTACAATGGTCATGAGGTGGAAGTTTCTTTTAAAATGGATTCAGGCTCATTATCTTCAATGCAACTGGATCTAATGATGAGTCAGATCAAAGGGAAGACCATAATAGATGAAGAAGCTATACAAATTCTGAAGGCATAAAGGGAGAAACTGTTCAGTAAGCAGCTAGAGCATATCAGAAAAGAAAGGGAAGAAAAAGAATTTACTCAAAACATGCCACATGCTTATTCTGCAGAAGTACAAATGAAGATAGTTGTAGATCAACTCAAGTTCAATGAAGATTGGAGCAGACAGTTTAGATAGATACAACTCGTACTTTTATAATAGATATTAGTTGTAAATATTTAGTTTTGACATCATCAAATTGGGGGAGATTGTTAGGATTATTTATTCAAAGTTTGATGATGTGTATTTATCTAAGTGTTAGCTGCTAGTATGACTGAAAGAGCTTTTATAATAAGCTTAAAGTTGATCTTAATGAAGACTCTTTATGTTAAGAGTAATTGTGTGAAGAAGAGATCAAAGTTAAAGTCAATTACAGTTGAAAGATATATTGACAAGCAGCTAGGATTAGAAGCTAGGTGTTGACCAGGCGTTAACCAGCAGCTATGACCGTTGACTTTGACTAATGCAGAAAATATCTCTGAGGGTTCGCGCTTATCCAGTTTTGGATATGGAAGCTAAGAAAGAAGATATTTATTCAAGTGTTCTAATCTCGGTAACTTCTTATTTAGATTAGCAGCAAGTTTATGGGGATAAACTGGGAAGTTTTATCTTTTCCTTTCTGATGTAATCTCTAGTATAAATATCCCTAGACTTGTAGAAGCTTAATATCGAATTACACAAGTATTCAAGCTTTAGGTTTTCTTTGTAATTCTCGGAAAAGCAGCAGCTTGTGTTCTTAGTAAAAGATGCAAGTTTTAGTAAGAACCTTTCAAAGGATTTAATACGATTAATCTTTTGATATATTATCTTTATCTTCTGAGTTCATATAAAGATTGAATACAATTAGTTTTTGATTTAAATTAAAAATTATCAAAAAGTTAATTGATTGTATTCAACCCCCTTCTACAATCAATCTTAACTATTATTAAGGGACAAACAAGAATATCTAAAACCTAGGCCTTAGTCGCCTATCACCTGCTGGTATTACTCATTTCCTTTACTCAAATTTCTCAAAGTTGTATAATATATGCCTTTTTACCTGACTTCTGCTTCTTTTCATAGTTACTGTTTACGCCAAAGCCTTGCTTCGGAAAAGGAAGGATCGAGCAGACAAACCTCGTCCTCGTGAATCAAAGAAAGCTTTTAGGCGGAAAAGAGGTTCTTTCTTTGGCGAGGGTGGTTCTTCTTTCAGATCACTACAGATCCTCCCGCTACTCCAGACAGAGCTATCTTTCAAAGTGGATGAAACATTCGGAGTGAAGACTCCATTGTCAGAAATCCCAGCTTAGCGGAAGAATGGTCAGCTTCTCCATCACTCCAGCAGAGAAATGTGTGTTTGAGGGTCTCACCTCGGACTTCCTCATATCGAAAGGTTCTAGGGCTATTGGACATGCATGTTACGGATCATTTAACCACTTGGTAGCATAACCATCATTCCTTGTCTAACATCCTTCTTACTGCAGGGTAACTATTACCTCCGGGCTGGTTTCGAGCATATAGACATGTTGAATGCTATCAACATAGATTTAGACCAACGTGAATCAGATTTAAGCAGAGGCTTCGCACCATCAAGAGAGAAGTAGCCGCCCTAAAGTTTCAATGCTCGAAATTTCATGCTGATGGAATTCTTCTTCGCCTCAGGAAGAAGAACAGGAATGCCCGAATCATTCAAGATTTCCTTTGGTCCGACGAATACAAAGAAAGGAAGAGACGAACAGCTGAAAGAAGATATCCTCAAGAGCGCAAAGACTGCTAGGACTCTATTCGCAAAACTCTTCAAGAACAAATCCCCTCACTAGATCTTAATGGATTTAATGACCCTCATAATAATTCTTCTTCTTCTTCTTCCTCTGATGAAGATATGAGCGAAAGCTCTTGATGTACTTTTCAATTCTTCATATGTAATGAACTATATTTATTTAAATGAATCTTTGACTCTTACAAAAATCTTTCATGAGAAGCATACTATCTTCCAACCAAATACAATTTCTTTTGAAATAATAATATAACCAATAAAATTAGGAAAGACTTTAATCACACAATATCTTTAGAGGATGTACATTCCTGATTTTGAGGATGACGGGTTCCTGGACCACTGAGCCACTCATAATCACCAAAATCAATAAGGAACAACTGCTTCATCTCTTTATAACAGCAGATACTCTCTCTTGGTAAACTCTCATACCACACATAAGCAGCTCCTTTCAGAGTTAGGGGTAGTATTTTGCAATGGAGGTCTTCTGCCACAGATTTGATCATTAATATCCGACATATCTCAGGCAAATCCAACGGAGGATCCTCGCTCCAATTGTACTGAGGTGACTTTAGTATGCTGAAATCATCAGGAAATCTGGCCTCGAAGATTCTACTCATAAAAAGCCCTTCGCCACCCCTTCGTCTCTTTATGTTCTGATTAATCTCTCTATCATCGGATAAATTCTTGACTTCCTCGTCCTTCTCCCTCCTTCTCAGTTGCCCCCGGACTTCTCCAACTCCATTATCAGTAGGGAATTTGATCTTAGCATAATAGGTAGAGGGTACAGCCTTGAATTCATATATAGCCGGCCTCCCCATCAGAGCATCACAATAAGTAAAGGGTTTCACTACTAGAAATATTAAAGTGTTGGTTACCTGTCGAGGATGTACCCCTACGGTTACTGATAAAGGTATGCTTCCTTCCACATGCATTTTGGTATCATTGAATCCATACAGACGTCCTTCATAAGGATCCAAATGCACATCCGAGTATCCCAACTGGTTAAAGGCTTTATACCATAGTATATTATCAGAGAACCATCATCTATCATCACACTAGCGAGGGGTTATTTTCCATTCCGTATCCCGATTATCAAAGGCTCTAACTGACGAGGCTATGCCTTCTCTTCATCTTTCTTAGTGAAAGCAATATGATCTCGAGCACGATTCTCCCTACCAATAGCTTCTCTACTCCCTTCTCTGAAATATAAAACTTCCCCCCTGCCCTTTGTTTACTAATGATCCTTTTGTGTTGATCACACTCTGTAGGGCTCTGAATCTCTATTGAGGGGTTAAGCTCTCTGAATATCAGTTCTTCTTTTATTAGCTCAACAAATCGTCCTCCCTCATTTAGATCCTGTTCCTTTCCTAAGGTATGCTCTTCTACAAGATCTTCTGCCACGTACTTACCCAAACGTCCATTGCGTATGAGGAATTCAATCTCATTCTTGAGATTTTGGCAATCCTTTGTATCATGGCCATAACTCCTATGGACTTAACAATAGTAGTTCTTATTAGGTTGGACTGGGTTAATCTTCGTCTCCGAAGGCCGTCTGACATAAGGCTCCGTCTTAATCTCCCCAGGTATCTGACTCCGGGTTGTGTTCAGCATGTGGTGAGTTATGTTTTTTCTTTGTTGGAAAGGTATATCAATATTAGACCCCCTAGGCTCTTTTCCATGCTTATCATCATTTGATGCGTTAAGCTTTTTGGATCGTTCCTTCTCTGAGATATACGAGGCATAGTAATTCTTGCGTGTCAGGGGGCTTCTCCTCGCTCCATAACCCCTGGGAATTATCCTTAGTTACCTTCTACGATGTAGCGGATACAGTTATGGGTCCTTTTACGGCCTCTATCTTCATATGACTATTCTTGCTCTTCCACAAAGTAGTTCCTAGCTTTAAGCCTTTATACAATGAAGGTTCCAAACATCTAGCATAGGTCTCACTCCTGGTGAATCGGCTAACAAACTTTTATACAAGATCTGAGAAGGAGCATATCGATCTTGAAGGTAACCTTGCATACCACAGTTATGCCTCTCCTTCCAGAGTTGCGGGAAAAGTACAGCACTTAAATGCATGTGTTGATGGCTGAAGTAGTAACGCATCATTAAACGAGCGAACATATATATGAGGATCTCCTCTTTTGCTGTACTTCTTTATCATAGGGATGGTAACCTTAGAAGGTATCTTTCCTGTCATGATTTTCTCCACGAATGGGGGATCAGGATTGGCCACATGGTATATTGGGGAGTTAGGTGCCTCTTCATCCGGTGCTTTAAAGATGTATGGACTCTTCATCTTTTCCTCATGCATTCCTCCATCTGCACCCTTCTTCAATGTTCTTTGGATAGCTTTGTCGATCATAGCCTCTAACTTTACCTCCAACGTCATATCCCTCTGATTGGCTTCTATTGTGGTTTCCTTGTCTCGACGTCCCTGTCCTCTGGTTTGAGGGTCAGTCTCTTTCTCCACCAAAGGGATGTGGCTTTCATGGTTCACTATATCCTTTATTGGTTTTTTACTTAGAGTTCTATTATTTGGATCTCTTTGTCTTTCCATCTGCAGATCCATCTTCGTCCGCCCTTTGGTCATACCCGCCTCAGGTTTGTTCTCCTCTCTGCTTGCTCTTCATCAAGAGCTCCTAACTCAGCAAGTAGCTGTAATCGCTTCTCTTCTCTTTTTTTCTTCTTCTCTTCTTCTCTAGTTGTTCATAAATAAGATTGTCTCTTCTCGACGGGATTTCTTGAACCGAATCTTTGTTGGACTCAATGGTGTAAACATGAGAATGAGCATACTGAGGCAAACCAATGGGCAATGGCGGATCCTCGGTGGTTATAAAATCACGGGAAACTTTGTTATTATTAATCTTGGGTTTAGGACCTTAGATGTATCAATTGTAAATCCATGGCCATAGTGAGCTTGTCTCCTTCACACTTCAAGTTACCCCCCAGGGCTTTCCCATACACAGATTTCTCCATCAATGGCTTTCTGTCCTATTTCCCACAGACGGTGCCAAATGTTACTGATAAAAAGTGTAGCTCTTAATTAAAGGCGTACCTGACTCTCGCGAAGGTCTGAAGCTGATCTCCTTAAGTTCCTTGAACGTCTACCGGAAAACCTGTAAAAACCGGTGGGGGTGGTCCTACGGCTGGGATCAGGTGCAAGAATAAGTAATCTAAATATTTGAGTATTCACTGGGTTGAAGCTAAAATTGCATACCTGATTATGAAATATAATTCCCTTTGTATAGGCATGGATTAGGGTTTCAGATCCCTATTAGTAATTAGAATCCTATTATATTTGGTAATTCTCTTTACCTTATCTCTTCTTTCTTGCACCCCAAGACTAGGAATCATTACCTGATTTACCTACCATATTCAATCCCTTATTTAATATTGGGGTTTTTGCACCTCCTCAATATTTATTAGCCTTATTGGGCTTTTACCGTATTGGGCTTTATAGGAAATGTATTCCTCTTTTAATATGGACTGCTCTTATCCTAATTTGGATCCGGATCCAGGGCTTATTGGGTCGATCTCTATTTTTAGGCCCCCTACAGAACCCTTTTTCAGCCTAAGGGCCTTCTTTGATTCATGAAGACAAGAATTGTCCGTTCTGTCTTTTCTTTTCTGAAGTAATACATTGGCATAGACTATCACTGCAAAGAAAAGCAAGGGTCCTATGAAGGCCACTAGTTATGGATTTGAAAAATATAGGCAAATGAGGAAATAATACCAGCAGGTGACAGTCGGCTGAGGCCTAGGGTTTGGAGAGTTTCCTCCCATAAAACTGACATATAAGGGATTGATCCCCCATCCTCCTGAAGCAGTTGAACTGCTCTATCTTCCCCCTCAGAAAGTTGGAGACGTTTGACATCAGTCTCGTGTGCTATACCAAACTTAGTTCTAAACAAAGTTTCCCAATCTTTAGTCTTCCATCAAACGAAGAAGTACTCATTCTTCCAATCTTTGATTGAGTCAGGCATTGACGGAGTTGAAAATATAAGGTTTGTTTTTCCTCTGTGTTGAATGGTTACCCATCCCTCATGGGGACTAGGGCGATTTTTGAATTTCAAGATCTTTCTGAAAATATTTACGGAGGGATCGATCTCTTTGATTTTGTATCGGCTTAAGAAGGTGAGAATGATCTTATAACCATTTAGATGAAGTTGAGCAGGACAGATCCGTGCTTCTGTAAGAATGCGGGTGCTGAAGGAGTTATAGGGGGAATCCTAAACCCTGAGATGAGAGATTCCATAAGAACACATAAGTGTCTATTCCAAGAACAAGGACGATCTGAAGTCGTGGTTACCACTGCTTCATACTCTCAATTATTGTCAAAAGCCAGAGCAAGATAGTTAACTTCTTCTGGAGTTAAAGCACTGGGATAATGGTGAGCATCAAGGTGGATGATGCTAGGGAATTCGAAGTTGCGTTCACTAAGTAAATCCTTCAAGGACATAAGATATGAGGAAGAACCAGAAGCCATGAATGGCAGAAAATTAAGGAGGGGATCCTAATAGAAAGCAGCTAGAGAGAGTAGAGAGTTTGAGAGTGAGGAGATCCTCCTCCTAGGAGGGTTTATATAGAGGTGGAAGTTGAGGGGACGTGGGAAGACGTGCCACTTTAACTACCTAAAATGGTAACCATTCTGTATATATGTAAACCCTAAACAAATCTGGAGGTAACATTCCTAGGCATGTAAGCCAGAGTGGGATGTCCTAGTACAAAAAAAAAAGCGCCAAACAATGCATAAAATGGATCTCCTAGGCATGCACATCTAGGAGGGATCCCTATTATAACCCTAAACCGCCAAGGTTGGGTGGAATTTGAGCCCTAGGCTCACATGCCTACGGGTATTATTAGGCTCTGGTAAGCCACAAAATAAGATAGATACTAATTCCTCTAGACAATGGGGCTCCATGGATGTCAAAATACACTCACTACTTGTGTATATCCCGCCAAGATGAGAGAAGTAAGGGTTCATAGGCGTTGAACTCCTAGGAGGATCCTTAGATGAACATTAAACTGCCAAGATAGGCAAAGTAAGGGCTTCTAGGCGTGAACGCCTAGGAGGGTCCCTAGAATAATAAATAAAATGCCAAGCTAGCATAATGCAACCTTTTTAGGCACATAGCGCCTAGGAGTAGCAAAGAAAAGGGGTCTAAAACGCCAAGCGAGGGGTTGGGAATCCTTCTAGGCACCCTACGCCTAGGAGGAAGGAAACAAGAAGGTGTAAAACACCAAACTAGTTTGGCTTAGCCCTTCTAGGCGCCCCACACCTAGGGGAGAAGAAAAGAGTTAAACAAAGCGCCAAGATGGGCGAGAAAGACACCCTAGGCACCCCACGCCTAGTGAGGAGGTCAATAGCATTCAAGACTGCCAAGGTGGTTGTCATAGAGATCTCTGAGGCGCACGTGCCTAGGAGAAAGAATGGGGGATGGATAATTTACAGGGACCCGATTTTTGGTACGAAACGAGTAATATTTCCGAGGGATAAATCAACTCAAAAAAAAGGGGGCAAATGTAAGGGGCCTAAAAATAGGGACTGACCCAATAAGCCCTAGATGGGCACAATCCGGATCTGAGTTAGGACAGAGCAGTCTTAATTAAAAGATGAGCAGATTTCCTACGAATCCCGATGCGACAAAAAGCCCAACGGCAGAGGAGGTGCAGAAACCCTAGAGTAAAT
This sequence comes from Eryngium alpinum, assembly GCA_032274865.1. Lineage (NCBI taxonomy): Eukaryota > Viridiplantae > Streptophyta > Magnoliopsida > Apiales > Apiaceae > Eryngium > Eryngium alpinum. The sequence continues at coordinate 10,819 of JAUEJK010044540.1, forward strand.
AAGGGAACGAATCTGGTAGGTAAATCAAGTAATGATTCCTAGTCTTGGGTGGCAAGAAAGAAGAGATAAGGTAAAGAGAGTTACCAGTTATAATAGGATTCTAATTACTAATAGAGATCTGAAACCCTAATCCACACCTATATAAATGAGATTATTCTTCATAATCAGGTACGTAATTTTTGCTCCAACTCAGTGAATAAAGAGAATATTCGGATTATTCATTCTTGCACCTGAGTCCCTCCGGTGGACCACCCCCACCGGTTTTTGCAGGTTTTCCGGCGGTCGTTCAAGGAGCTTGGAGAGATCAGATTCGGACCTTCGCAAAGTCAGGTACGCTTTAATTTAAGAGTATTATTTTGATCCGTAACAGAAGTGAATTAGGAACGCTTGTAGACTTCCTCTACTCATATTTAGGTTGCAGATGGTTAGCTTTGTTTCAATACTCTTGAATATTTTTAAAATAAATATATTAAAATTTAAAAATTGAAATTAATAATCAACAAATACATCCTCTCATCTCTTACATTATCCTTTGTTCTCGTATTATTTTTTGAAATTGAATTGCCTTTTTATATTATTTTTTATAAATTTTTCTAAAATTTAGTATCATAAAAGATATAGACAGATATATGTTATACACTGAAAGTATATTAGAAGACACTACAAAAATTCAAGCGTAAAATCAACAGCAGGTTTGGTGTCGTTTTTAATACTTCCAGTCGTTTTTAATGTATTCTCCCGTCGTTTTTATACTAAAAACGACGGCAGTTCAGCCGTCGAAATAGTAGCGGTCACTTTTAACAGAGCCGTTGATTTTGTATGAAGGAAACTACGTCGTTTTATTAGTGTGTATTTTTGTTTCATTTTTTTTAAAAACGGCAACAATGCCATCAATTTTATAACTGAAAATTTGGCAGATTATGAAAATTTTGAAATTTTGTAACTCCCGCTCCTAGAAATATAATTGACCCCCCCCCCGTCAAATTTATTACACGATAAATTCGACCGTTGCCATCAATTTTATATTAGTTAATATTATAATTAATTTTATTTTTAAAATATTTTTATAATTTAATAATTAATTTTTTATTTAAAATATTTTGACTAATTAAAATCGACGGTGCCATAAATATTAATTAAAATCAACGGTGCCATAAATATTTTGCCCAAGCTCTTTTTGAAATGTTAATTTCATTGTTTTTCCCACCTGTTTAAAATAAAACTGCAATCCAAACATAATAAACAAAGTAGATGCAGGAAGTAAATATCAAACACAAATTGCTGTAGACAACTACTAATACTAGATTAACCAAAGTTATATACCAGACATATTCGGGCATCCAACCTACTACACTAGGAATTTAATATAGCTAACTATTCTACTACCTACATAATATTGTCCCAAAAGTGCCCGAAAATTAGATACATCACAGGCTAAAAGCTAAGCGTTTAGTCGTTTTAATTTCCAAAATATAGATAAAAAGTCAAGTGGCATAGCAGAAGAGTGATGAACCATCACATAAAGAATTCATCTTCATCTGAGGATACTTCATCCTCTTCGTCCTCTTCGTCCGACGATTCCATGAGAGCTTTCTCCGGTCGTGTGCCCTGCATAACACAAATTAATAATTATATCAATATTTTTCTTGTAACATTTGCTAAG
>JAUEJK010044751.1:0-12478 GCA_032274865.1 Eryngium alpinum
TTATTTTGAACCAAGACAAACCATCAGGCCTATCAATCCTGAGGGTGAGAGGGGCATGTTCAGAAGAAGAAGCAGGGATAGGAGGTGGTTTAGAAGTTTTTCTCTTTTTCTTGAGAGGGGAAATGGAAGGTTGATGAATGGTTTTCAGTGGTTGGTTTTCTTTTCCAGGGGAATTTTGGAGCTCGGTGATCTTCACCATTTTGCCAATGATATGAAATGAATGCAAGTAATGAATGCAGAGAGTGCAAGTATTCAAGTGAATTTATAAGCAGGAGACAAATTCACTAATGCACATCAAGACAAACAAGGTACAAGGTTTCACACAATCTGACATGGTAAGCATGGTAAACATGAGCATTTAAAACAAATCAGATCATCGGAAACGAGTATTACCTTAAATATAGTGTAAGCAAATAGAAAGGAAACAAGGTTTAGAAAAAGTAGTTTCCACATTCAGTATTCAAACAATGCACAGATACAGAGACTGAAAGTGACAACAATACAATACAGCAGTCAAAAAAACTTTTAGCAGCCAAAACATCCTAGGAAATCTGAATCACAGATTTATATAGGACACAAGGCAACTTTCAGCACAAATACACATGGCATAGGTAAACAAAGTAAGCTCAAAGTAGAAATAGGTAAAAAACAACCTTTCTCAAGAGTTTACCACAAATAAACATAAAAAAGGTAAGGTCTGAAACTGACAGCAAGTTGACAGCAATAGATAATCAGACAATACAAGTAATCATATGGTTTTTATGAGCAAGAAACACACAAAAGAGAGATAAGTCACTAAGATCATTTAATAAGACAAAGACATATTAATTTTTTCATAGATATTTGACTAACCATGCTGAAAAAAATGATCAGATCGTACTCAGTCATGATAGTGACAAAACAAAGTATGATCATAATCACAACACTCAATCAGATATGTTAGCAGGTCAAAAACAAATATACCTAGACATGTCATTGCAAGTGAACACATAAATTTCTTTTTAACAAAGTCTAGATACACAATATGTGACATAACTAGGCATGAAAGCATGTTAATAGACATGATCAGAGAGTTCATGGCATGAAAGCAACTAAGCACAAATAAACCAAGTTACCAGAGCTTCTCATAACCAAATGAACTTAAGAACACATGATCAAAAGCCAATAACATACTATAATCAGTAGCCAAAAGAAGTCTTAAACAATTAATCAAGCAAGACTTAGTTATCATGGCAACACAACAATAACAGGTTATAGCCTAAACCAAACAAATAGGCAGATAAACCAAGTTAACCAAACCAATTCACCTTAAAAGCATGTTAATCATCAGATTTGACCATAAATAGTTCAAATACATCAAACACATGGTATTCAATCAAATAACTGAGTATTAACAGTCACCAAAACATGATATTAGTTCTTAACAGGCAACAAATGGTAATAAAGCATGAAATCAGTCTACTCCATGTAACAACCAAGTAATAAAACACGGAGTTATCACAATATTAACACAATATAGGGAATAAATAAGCACTGGATCAAGAGATTAATCAAGTTCAACACTTAACAAATAATGAACAGGTAGTAAACAACCACAAAACCACCAAATAATCATGCTTTGAACAAAAATATAAGTGATTTTGTTCAAATCCTCAAAGACTAATAAAACAAGACAAAGTCAGTGGATTTTATGGCGGAAAAATAAAAAATAAGAGTTAGGGTTTTGATTTCGTTCAACGAAACTTCAAAAATTTTAGTGAAATCAAAGATCCGAAACCCATTATCTTAGTTTTAGTTCAAAACTTTGAAGAGCTAGGGTTTTCGTTTCAAAAACTTTTTAAAAAGTGAAGAACTAAGCTTCGATTTTTGATTAAAATCAAATACAATGAGTTTTTGAAATCGTTTTGGAGGATTCAAAGAAAATCGCTTTAATTTAAGCTTGAAACAAGATGCATGCAGAGAACAGTAACATTTTATACAGATAAAGCAACAAATAAGCACGAAAAACACTGAATCTTCTCCAAATAAGCAAAACAAAGACTCGATTTGGATGGAGCAAGGTGAAATTATAAGAAAATCGAGTGGAAAGGTGGCCACTAGATGGGCTTTAAGCCGAGCCAAGGATCCATCGGTTTGTAACTTAACTGCAAAGACCCACTTACAATCAATAATAGAGGAATTAGCAGGAGTATCTACTAACTCCCAAGTACCATTTTTTTTCAAGTGCCACCATTTCCTCAAATATAGCTTGCGTCCAGACAAGATGGGCCAGTGCTTCTTTTACCGTCTTAGGAAGAGGATATGCATTAATAGTCGACAAGTTAACAGAATAAATAAGAGAGACTAGCTTATATGGGATGTTGAGTACATGATCGAGTGCCTTTACGAAGAGCAATGGGAAGGTCCAAGTCAGATGGAACAGGTAGATCTTCCGGTGAAGTAGATGAAAGCGGTACCATGACTGTGGAGGCATTATCTGTTCATGGTCTACGACTATAAACGTAACGAATGTCAGGGACTGGCTGGGGTAGAGGTGGAGGTGGTGATAGAACATCAGAAGTGGTGGTAATGATATATGTGGGAATAGCCGTATCTAACTCCAAGGTTTTATGAGGAACATTTGAAAAATGAGTATATTAAAAAAAAGGCATCAGAACTGACAAGATATTTGTTAAGATTTGGTGAAAAATACACATACCCCTTTTGAGTGCGAGAATAACCAACAAATAGACACTTCAAGGCTTTAGGATCCAACATTGACCGCCCAGGACGATTATCACGCACAAAGCAAACACACCCAAATATCCGAGGGGATAAAGGAAAGAAAGCTTATGATGGGAACAAGACTAAATAAGGGATAGAACCACCCAAAATAGAATACGACATCCGATTAATCAAATGATATGATGTAAGGACAATATCAACCCAAAATGAATATGGAACATTCATCTCAAAAAGTAAAGACCAAACAACATCCAAAAGATGACGATTTTTACGCTCGGCTACACCATTTTGTTGTGGTGTATCAACACAAGAAGGATGGTTTCACAGGAAGGGTCTGAAAAATATTCTTTTGCATTGTCACTAGGAAGTATTCTAAGAGTCTTACAAATTTGAGTACGAATTTCAGTGACAAAATCAATAAATATTGATGTTACATACCAGAAATCGAGCTTATCAAATTGAGATTCTTCTCGCTTAGAATCGCCTGGATCCGTTCGCCGGGAAAAACTTGCGAAAACCGGTATGGGGTGGTCTCACCGGGAGGACTCGGGTGTAAGAATAAGTGTCTGAATTATGAGAGTAAAATCTCTGAATTAAAGCTAAAATTACCTACCTGGTTATGAGAATAGATTCCCCTTATATAGGCTTAATTATAGGGTTTCAGAATAGAAATAAGAATTAGTATCCTATTTTATGGTAAATACCTTTTCATTATCCCTTGCTTACTTATTCTCCAAGATTAGGGTTTCTACACCTCCTCATTCCCTTGGGCTTCTGCTGTATTGGGCCTTTTTTATGAACCATATCGGATATTGCCTTGGACCCAATTTCTGGGTTATTATAATTGCCCCATATTTTTTGGGTATTTTATTCCGCAAAAATATAAACTTGTTCAGAACCAATATCAACATATTAATTGCATACCCAGGGTTTTTGATATTGTACTCCAGTAGCATTTTACACTTCATGGGGATACCCCAAAGATCCATTCTACCACGGAGGTTACCCTTCGGCATGTTTAATGCTCGTTCGGGGGGACCCAAGGCGTGGACCGCCAGTGGGAACCCCTTTAGGCGCGCTTGGCACTCGCTTGAGGAAACTAGAGGCGTAGACCACCAAGGGGAATCCCCTTAGGTGCGCTTGGCGCTCGCTTAGGGGGACTTGAGGCGTGGACCACTAAAGGGAACCTCCTTAGGCGCGCTTGGCGCTCGCTTGGGAGTACCCGAGGCGTGGACTGCCAAGGGGAACCCCCTTTCTTTGCTTATGTATGCGTAACACTTAGTGAGCATAAACCCTAGGTGTGCTCCGCCAAAGGGATCATTTTTTAGTATCTTAGGCGCACTTAGCGCTTCTACGGATGCCCCCGAGGCGTTCACCGCCAAGGGGATCCTTACTTGGTATCTTAGGCGCACTTAGCACGTTTATGGATGCCCCCGAGGCGTTCACAGCCAAGGGGATCCTTACTTAGTATCTTAGGCGCACTTAGCGCTTACTGTGGGGGCACTATAAGCGTGCACCACCAAGGAGTCAAAGGAACACGCTTCCCCATAAACTCTCATCTATATAAGAAGCATTCCATTTGAGATTTCACATTCTCAACCCTTCATTCTCAAGCTTCCCACTCTCTCTACTCCAATCTCCTCTCTATAAGTTTTCATCTCTCTACACAACAATGGCAGATGCGAGCTACTCAAGAAAGAAGTCAAAGAAATCATCAAGATCCTCGAGATACTCAAGTAAGTTCTCCACACTTTTCTCATAACTTTCCTTTTCAAGGCATCTATTCTTATTGATTCGTGACTTCGATTGTGCAACGGAGCGAGAGCTAGCCATATTAATAAATGAAGGGCTAGCAACCTCTAATGCTCTAAATCATTCTCTACCAGAGCCTTCCTCAAGGCCTCAAAATGTTCCACCATCCCTCCTTTTAGCCATGCTCCCTTAGGTAGCGCATCGTTCTAGGGCGAATGGGAATTCGATCTGCATGACTCAGTGGTGGCTAATGAGAGATTTGCTCAGCAATGATCAGGTTCAATCACTACCAAAGACAAGGAGGACATCGTCTATGGTACCCAAATTGAGGGTATCAAAGCCTATGGTGCACATGCATTGGCTTCGGTATGCTTCATCTCAACTTCACTGTCATCGTTCTTTCTCTTTTATGAATCTGCACTAACTCATACCATGCTCTTTCGCAGGCTAACTGTTATTTCCAGGCCGCCATGCACCAGGTTGAACAACTTGAGATCTCTATTGGGGAACAGGAGCGGAAGATTAAATATTTGAATGAAGATCTCACCAAGTCATACGAGGACTATAAAACTCTTAACACTGAGTGTTCTTGTCTGGCGGGAGAAAACTGACGCCTTCGTGAGGACAAGACCATATCTGCAACTGAAATTATCTACTGGTTCTTGAAATCACGCTTTATGCTAGGAGGAAGTGGTTAACCATCCGGAGGAGGCTTCCAACCATCTTCAGTACTTGCTGGAGATCTTCCATTGACTCTCTTTCGAAGCAGTTTCGTAACATGGATTTCTTTAAGGTTAAATGCCCTATTCTACCCAAGGAGTGTTCCTACGATACTGAGGAAGAATTCGATTGGCAGACAAACACGGTAGAAAGCAAAAATGAAGATGATGATGATGACGAAGATGATGATGAGGAAGAGGAAAAACAAGGAGGCTGTAGACCCCTCCATGCGCCCTTCTCAAGGGTCTCCCGGTCAGACTATTGACATGGACGTAGATAACATAGAATTTACTATAGGTTCTGAGGATAGGGAACTATCTCCATCCTCCAAGTTGTAAAATATTTCCATATAAACTTTTGCTGATATTAATGATACAACTTTAGTACATTAATGCTTCTCTATTTTTCATACAATAATTATTGATAGAAACGTCTAAGATTAATTATATGCCAAGAGTGAGGTAACTTCTCGCCTTGCAAAGTTGCCAAATGATATGATCTCATTCCTAAGACTCTCTTTACTCTATACGATCCTTCCCAAGCAGGAGATAGCTTCCTCTTTTCTTGACCAGTTGACTCCAATCTTCGAAGTACTAAGTCTCTATTAAGGAATTACTTTTTGTTTACCCGTAAATTGTAGTATGCTGAAGTCCTTCTCTTATACTCTAATAGCTTCTCTACAGGAGCATTGCGTGTTCCTTCCAATGTATCAGCTTCTATCCTTAAGCCTTCCTTTTTATTTTGATGATCAAAGTTCTCTATTCGATACGAGCGATAATCTAAGTCTAATGGGATGACAACTTCTACTCCATACACCAACTAGAAGGGCGTTTCACCTGTAGATTCCCTTCGAGTTGTCCTATAGGACCATAATACATTTAACAAATAGTCAACCCGAGCACTTTGGCTTCGTCAAGCATCTTTTTGGTTCCATCCAAAATAATTCGATTAGCTCTTTCTACTCAGCCATTCATTTGAGGATGAGCTACAGCAGCAAAACGCAATTCGATCTCCCATTCTCTACAATACGTTTTGAACTCTAAACTATCGAATTATTTTCTATTGTCAGACACCAGTATTCTTGAAACCCCATATTGACATATGACATCCTCCCGCAAAAATCCAATTATTTTTTTCTGAAGTGATGATTGCAAACGGACGAGCGTCGATTCATTTAGTAAAATAGTCAATGACTACCACTAAAAACTTCTCTCCCCTGAAGCCTGTGGGAATGATCCCAATATATCCATTCCCCACATTGCAAACGGTAAAGGAGAAATTATCGAAGTTAACTCATGAGCAGGTTGCCTTGGTACTGGTGCAAACTTTTTACACTTTTCACATTTCTCACATACTTCATGGCATCTTGCCAATAGAGTCCTTGTCTCATGACTTTCTGGGCCAGCGAGCATTTAACCTCTCATATTTTGTCCACACAATCCTTCATGGACTTCCTCTAATGCGATATGAGCCTGTTGAGGCCGTAGGCACTTCAAATATGCCATCGTCAAAGACCTCCGATATAAGGCACCATCTATAAATATATATCGAAAAGCCTTCCCTTGAATCCTCCTAGCTTCTTCTGGTTCGAGGGATAACTCCCATATTCGCAAATACGTCATTATGGGATCCACCCATGAGATATTTACCTCTATATGGGCTACCAATTTGGTAGCTATACTTGATTGATTGCATACCTCCACATATATGTTATCTTCATAGCTACGTTACACGGTTCCAGCAACAAATTTAGATAGCTCATCGGCGCCTTCATTATATTCCCTTGGAATATATTGTGTTGTCCACTTGTTAAACTGAGATAACAATGCCTTAGTCATCTCCAAATACCTTCCTATATTAAGTTCTCTAACCTCATATACCTCATTAATCTGGTTTATCACCAACAAAGAATCACCTTTAATAAGTATAGACTTAGCCCTCAGAGATATGGCTAGACCTATCCCCGCGAGCAATGCTTTATATTCTGCTTCATTATTATTTCAAAATTCAAAGTTATTGCGTACAGAATTACAAATCCTCCATGACTCTCCAAAATCACTAATGCTCCACTATGTTTAGAACTGGAAGCTCCATCAAAATGTATTGTCCAAGTCTCCAAAACTTCACTATCCCTTAATTTCTTCAACGTTGTCTCATTATTTTCCTTACGATTTTTTATGGTACATTCCATTATGAAGTCTCGCCAACGCCTGAGCCTTTATTCACCGTTCGAGGTTTATACCGAATATCATATTCACTTAATTCCATTGCCCACTTGACCAGTCGTCCGCTAGAACTTACTCATGCAATGCTTGTCTTAACGGCGATCTGTTAAAACTACTATCGTGTGTGCTTGGAAGTAGGGTCTTAGCTTTCTTGCAGCCATTACTACAGCTAATATTATCTTTTCCAACTGGCTATAGTGCACCTCCAATCCATGGAGTATTTTATTAACGTAATAAACCGGTACTTGTTTCATATTTTGTTACTTCACCAATACTGCACTCAAAGCATCCTCTGTAACCGCCAAATATAAGAACATGAGATCTCCTACCAATGGTTTGGCTAATAATATTGGAGACGCTAGATACTCCTTAAGTTTGTCAAAGGCTTATTGACATTCAGGGGCCCACTCGAATTTCTTTGTTGCTCCCAAAACCTTGAAAAAAGGTAAGCATCTTTCACCGGACTTGGATAAAACCTTCGTAATGTCGCGATTCTACCAGTTAATTCTTGAATTCCTTTAGCATTGGTAGGAGGTTTCATATCAAGTATTGCCTGAATTTTATCAGGGTTAGCTTCTATCCCCCTATGGGAAACCATCATTCCTAAAAACTTTCCAACTCCCAATCCAAAGGCGCACTTATCGTGATTCAACTTCATGTTATACTCTCTTAGGATACGGAAGGTAGCCTCTAAATATGTGATATCTTGCTTTTCACCAACTTCTTCTTGCTTTTCACCAACATGTCATCCACATACACCTCCATAGATTTTCCAATTAAAGGAGCGAATATCTTGTTCACTAATCTCTGATATGTTGCCATCGAGTTTCTTAGACCGAAGGCCATAACCACATAACAATACAATCTTCTTTTAGTGACGGAAGCCACTTTGGGGATATCTTCATCATGCATCTTAATTTGATGGTACCCGTTATATGCATCCATCAAGCTTAATCTTTCATGCCCTGCCGTAGCATCTACTAATGCATCAATTCGGGGTAAGGGGTATTGATCATTGGGGCAAGCATCATTTAAATCAGTGAAGTCTATGCACATTCTCCACTTTCCATTAGGTTTTGTTACCAATACCGGATTGGCTACTCATTCAGCATATTGAATCTCTCTAATAAATCTTGTTTGTAAAAGCTTTTCAACCTCCTGGTCTATTATCTTCTACCGATCCATTCCAAAATTTCTTTTCTTCTACTGGACAGGTTTTTTGATAAGGCTTGATGTTCAATTTGTGTCTTACCAAGTTCGGATTGATCCCGGGCATATCGGCAGCAGTCTATGCGAAGACGTCCTTATTATTTTGAAAAAAATATATCAATTCTTGTCGCTCCATATCCTCCATCCCTGCTCCTATATAAGTAATTTTCTTTGGATCAGAGTCGTCTAAGGGGATACTAATTAGTTCTTCTGCTGAATAACCTCTATTTTCTTGTTTTGCTTCCCGTACATCTAATTCTTTCATTGGCAAATCATATCCTCCCTTTGCCTTTTTCCTAGAGTTTGTCAAACACCATATTCGAGTTTCCCTTATATTTCCCTTGTGGGTTCCTTTTCCCCATGGTGTAGGGAATTTTATCATCGCGTGATATGTCGAAGGGATTGCTTTAAATTGATGTAACACTTTTCTTCCCAATATGGCATTATAATTAGAAGGAGATTTTCATCACCAAAAATTCAAGTTCTTATGTGTATTCTTTGGAATCTTCCCCTAAGACTATCGGGACTTTCAATATTCCCTCAACTAGTGTTTCTTAGCCTCCAAATCTAATCGCCGGACCTTCTGACGAACGTAGATCGACTCGTAATCCCATCTTCACGAAGGCTTCATGAAATAATATATTAACAGCTGCTCCATTGTCTACTAATATCTTTGTGACCCATGATTTGCTATCCCAGCCGTTATTATTAACAAATCATCACATTGAGATCTCACCTCCTCTAAATCAAAATCTTTGAAGCTTATCCTATAATTATTGATTGGTTGAGTTTTATCTATACCTGGTGCCCCCAATTTCATTGTGTGACTTGTCATACCATTATCCATCTTTCTAGGTTTTTTGTAAAGATTCCACAGACGGCGCCAAATGTTACGTACCGAAAATCGAGCTTACAAATTGAGATTCTTCTCACTTAGAATCACTTGGATCCGTTTGTCAGGAAAAACCTGCAAAAACTGGTGGGGGGTGGTCCCACCGGAAAGACTCGGGTGCAAGAATAAGTGTCTGAATTATGGGAGTAAAATCTCTAAATTAGAGTTGTAATTGCGCACCTGATTATGAGGATAGATTTCCCTTATATAGGCTTAATAATAGGGTTTCAGATTAGGAATAGGAATCAGTATCCTATTTTACGGTAAATACCTTTTCCTTATCCCGCTTACTTATTCTCCAAGATTAGGGTTTTTGCACCTCCTCATTTCCTTGGGCTTCTGCTGTATTGGGCCTTTTTTATGAACCATATCGGATATTACCTTAGACCTAATTTCTGGGTTATTACAATTGAATATAAATTTGAACGACTTTTCATTAAAAATAGCCATGTACACGAGAATGATCATCCACAAAAGTGACAAAATAACAAAAACCGAGTTTAATTGTAGGGGAAATCAATTAAAACATCACTAAACTATTGCCCTTTTCTGGGTTTAGTCACTAAGATATTAAGTGTCGGAATTTCATAACTAAACTTAATATTTATTTGGTTTTTAGTACTTCTGTTAACGTCCATTAGTTTGTGCTGATGTGGCAGCTGACGTAGCAAGTGAGGTGGAAAATATGCTGACATGTCAAGTGAGGTGGCAGCTTGCGTGGCAAGTGAGGTGGCAAATATACTGACGTGGCAAGGACTTGCATATATCTCTTTCATAAGTAGTAAAAAAAACATAGATTAGGAAGAGTTCAACCCATGACCTAACATTGAACATACATAAAGCATAACCACTCCACCAAGACAAGCTTTGTGATCTAAATTACAAAACATAATATATATACATTTATGCATACATATTAAAATATTATAAATAAGTTATTTATATTAATATTTAGTTACTATAATATAGTTAATGTTAATTATATATATCTATTTTAGAATAATAAATTAAATTATTTTTTTAATAAATATTATTAGTTAATATAAAATTAATTAGAAACTTATATTTTAAAAAAAATCAAAAATAATATTCAATACAAAATAATATACAAACAATATATTATGCAAATAAAATTTAAAAAATTATGTAAATATACACTAATAAAATAATATTATAAAAATAATATAAATTAATTAATTTTTTAATATTATTTATTAAATTAGTAATATTACAACAAATAAATATAAAATTTATATTTATAATATTACTTGAATAATATACTTTTAACTTAAAAGATATTATTATAATTTTTTAATTAATTTTATTATGACCAACATTAATTATTAGAAAAATTAATGTAAACTAATATTCTAAACTTGAATTATATTATTTATACTAATACTGATATAGTAAATAAATATTAATAGTATTATCTTATTTAATATGTATAAATGTATGCATATTATTTTTTGGATTATCATTTAAAACATAAAATTTATCTTGGTGTAGTGGTTAAGCTTTATATGCAAGTCCTTGCCATATCAGCATATTTGCCACCTCACTTGACACATCATCATATTTTCCACCTCACTTACCACGTCAGCTGCCACATCAGCACAAACTAACGGACGTTAACAGAAGTACTAAAAACCAAATAAATATTAAATTTAGTTATGAAATTCCGACACTTAATAGTTTAGTGACTAAAACCAGAAAATGGGCAATAGTTTAGTGATGTTTTAATTGATTTTCCCTTTAATTGTAATTGGACAAGGACCCCAAACATCACTATGAACTAAATCAAATGGGTGCGCAGACCGCTTATTGTTACGAAGGGATAAGACACACGATGGTGTTTCCCAAATTGACATGACTAACATTCTAGACTATTTAAATTATTGAATAAAGGCATCAACTTCTTTAAACTAGCAAGAGACGGATGACCATGCGACAATGGATACGATGGGGTGAAATAACTCTAGAACAAACAATGGACTGAGGAACATTCTGATCAAACACATATAAGCCTCCAGACACATGGCCACTACCAATCACCTTCTTTGTCGTAAGATCCTGAAAAACACATGAATCAGGGAAAAAGGTTTGTTAGAAATAAAGCTGAAATAATGATGATGATGTCCTAGATATAGTGATAGAATAAATTGTTCAATACTTGTATAGAATTTACAAGAGCAAATGGTAGAATAAATATCTTCTGGAAGGAATAACTTCATCAGGGGAAAAGGTCATCAGGCAACAAATAGCTTCAGGGGACAAATTTCAACTGTTAGGGGAGTTTTGTTTATAAGGGGAGATTTGTACTTCAGGGGAGAAATAAGCATCAGGTTACAAGAATCATCAGGGAAGCAAAGTTATCTGTCAGGAGAAATTAATGCATCAGGGAACTTTGATTCAAGTGATAACTGTAGCATCAAGATTTAATCTGATAATGAAGCCTCTAGTCTGTTATCAAAATTGGAGAATTTGGAAGGGAGTTTGTTAGATATACCAAGTGATGATGATCAAACTGTATAGTCAGTGAATTATTTATACTTGTATAGATTCAATAAGACTGAATGTCTTTCACTAAGATATATAAAATAAAGAATGAAACCATTCCAGTGAAAGATTATTCAGTCAGTATTAGCCATCATATCCCAATAATGATTGTAAGATGAGTTAAATGTTTTAGTCAAATCAATGTATTTCAGTCTTAGAATTTAGAGTTTAGTGACTTTGAAGACTTGGTGACAGTGAGAATATTTTGGCATTGAACTGAAGACTCAGCCTGAAGCTCTTATGGAGAAGCTGAATCTCTTTCACTGAATACTCTGCTATGTGTCACTGAGACTGGTGAATTCAAATATTCAGTAACTGGGATACAAGACAAAGGAAGTTAATGCAAAGCCTATTCTTGTGGATCAAGTTTGCATTGGGAAGACATGTTTCTGAATAG
>JAUEJK010044959.1:0-12470 GCA_032274865.1 Eryngium alpinum
GGGACTAATTAATTTTAAATTAGTGGTTAATCTATTCAACCCCCCTTCTAGATTAACGAGCCCTCTTTACGGACCTATCACATTTAAAGGATCTAATTCATTCATGCAATCAATTTAAAGGAATCAAGTAAATAATATGTCATAAAACAATATTATTCTCAAAACTAAGTTAAATAATCTCATTAAAAACAGATATTCATTGATTAAGAATGTCAGGGGTTCAGCATATATAATAAAGTTCTAAAAACTTTAAACTTGACAATTCGTATACTTCACCCCATATTCACCATTCCTAACTCTGTTACAAACCTGTTGAAAGTTGTGCCATCAAGAGCCTTTGTGAAGATATCTACAATCTGTTCATTAGTGGGAACAAAATGCAGTTTAATATTTCCATATAAGACATGCTCTCTGATAAAATGATACCTTATCTAAATGTGTTTGGTTCTGGAGTGTAGCACAGGATTCTCAGCAATTGCAATAGCACTTGTGTTGTCACAGAAGATAGAGATTGATTTAAGATTGAATCCATAATCAATCAATTGATTCTTCATCCACAAGATCTATGCACAATAACTCACAGCAGTAATGTATTCAGCCTCTGCAGTTGATGTAGAGATTGAATGCTGCTTTTTACTGAACCAAGACACAAGACTTCCCCCTAAGAACTGACAGCATCCAGTTGTGTTCTTCCTATCAAAATTACAGCCTCCAAAATCAGCATCAGAAAAACCAACAAGATCAAATCCAGGTGAGATTGGATACCATAATTCATAGAGCAAGGTCCCTTTGGTGAACCTTAGAATCCTCTTCACAGCTGCTAAGTGAGACTCTTTGGGACATGCTTGATATCTGACACATAAACAAGTGGCAAACATGATATCTAGCCTGCTAGCTATAAGATAGAGCAAAGATCCAATGATTCTTCTGTACTCTGATGGATCCACATCCTTCCCATATTTATCTGGATCAATCTTCACTGCTGTAGACATAGGAGTCTTAGCAACCTTACAATCATTCATTTCAAACTTCTTAAGAAGCTCCTTAGCGTATTTCCCCTGATGTATGAAAATACCTTTAGGTGATTTCTTAATTTGCAATCCTAAGAAATATGAAAGCTCTCCTATCATGCTCATTTTAAATTTACTCTGCATAAGCTTAGAAAATCTTTTACAGAGTTCCTCATTAGTAGATCCAAAGATGATGTCATCAATATAAATTTGGACAAGAATTATATCATCTTTGTGCTTCCTAAAGAACAAAGTCTTATCTACCATTCCCCCTTGAAAAGCCACTTTCAATCAGAAACTTGGCCAAGGTATCATACCAAGCTCTTGGAGCTTTCTTCAAACCATACAAAGATTTGTCTAGCTTATAAACATGATCAGGCATCTTGGCATTCTCAAATCCTGGAGGTTGTTGAACATACACTTCCTCTTCCAATTTCCCATTCAAGAAGGCAGTCTTGACATCCATTTGGTAAACCTTGAAATTGGAATGAGCTGCAAATGCAAGAAAGATTCTTATTGCTTCAAGTCTTGCCACTGGAGAAAAAGTCTCATCAAAGTCAATTCCTTTAGCTTGCAAATAACCATTAGCAGCAAGCCTTGCTTTGTTCCTTGTAATAACTCTAGTTTTATCTAATTTATTTTTGAATACCCATTTTGTGCCAATCACAACTCTTCCTTTAGGTTCTGGCACCAGTTTCCAAACACCATTTCTATTAAATTAGTTAAGTGCTTCTTGCATTGCCAGAATCCAATCTGCATTACCAAGTGCCTCTTCAACTTTCTTAGGCTCAACTTGTGATAGAAAACATGAAAACAGACATCCATTAGTTGTTGCCCTTCTTGTTTGAACTCTGGCATTTGGATATCCAATTATTAACTCTCTTAGATGAGCTTTTGACCACACATTATGTCTTTCTCTAGTCACAACTGGAGATGCTCCCCCATAATTGTTGCTAGAGCTTCCTTCAAAAGCTCCCCCATATTTGATCCTTCTCTGGAGATTGAATTTTCATTTGACAGATTTTCCCCTGAACCATTATCCACATATCCACTAATATCCCCGGATTGAACATTTTCACTTGAATTTCCAATTTCAATTTCAACAACTGGAATTGCTTCAGGGGAGATTATGGGAATAACTTTAGGGGGATTTTGATTGCTTTCTTCATCTATATCCAAATCCTCATTCTTAAATCTCAATTCTTCATGGAAACCTTCATCATGCAGACCTGTTATTCTTTGATCATTAAAGGTAACATTGATTGACTCCACAACTATTTGCAATCTGAAGATATAAACTCTGAAGGCTTTAGAAGTTAAAGAATAACCCAGAAAGATTCCTTCATCAGCCTTAAAATCAAATTTTCCAATCTTTTCTCTAAAATTCCTCAACACAAAGCATTTGCAACCAAACACGTGCAAGAACTTTGGTAAGTAGAGACCTATTCTGAGTAAAGCAAGTAGTCATGATAGCTTCAGCCCAAAAGTATGTTGGAATTTTGGCTTCAATTAACATTGTCCTTGCAGTTTCAATGAGAGTTCTGTTCTTCCTCTCCACAACTCCATTTTGTTGTGGAGTTCTTGGAGCTGAGAACTCATGACGAATTCCTTTTCCTTTGCAGAATCCTTGAACTGTGGCATTCTTGAATTCTATCCCATTATCACTTTTGTAATTACTTTGAGTTCAGCTTCATTCTCAACCTTGTTGACATGATCAATCAACTGCTGAGCTACTTCATCCTTTGAATGTTGAAATAACACCCAAATGTATCTTAAATACTCATCAACAATCACCACACAATATTTCTTCTTGCTTATGGACATCACATTTACTGGACCAAACAAATCCATACGAAGCAATTGCATTGGCTTCTTTACATTCAATCGCACTACAAAGATTTTCTTTATGAAAGCTGAGGAAGACCATAAAATATGAAATTAAAGTTTAATTAGATAAAATATATTTTATCAATTAAATTTAAGGTTTTAAAATATGTATTTAGAAGAAAAATTGTGAAATCTTCAATATTATAAATAAAATATTAATTTTCTACTAATAAGATTATAGTAACCATTAATTTATTTATAAGAAAATATATAATATAAATAATTTTATAAAAAAATATTTATTCCGTCTGGACCGATTATTTTTAAATTTTGGACCGGAAAAACCGATATTAAAAATATATTTTCTTGTGCTGCAATTACCAACATCGAATATGAATGGTGATCAACTTTCTCGTCCAGGTCCATGAATACCGACATCTTTGAACAACTCTTTAAATCGAGACTGCATTGAAAATGATATCAAACATTGAGAATAATAATGTAAGAACATAATGCAATTTAGATATGGTGATATGTGTGATAGATATTTTATTAAAATAACGTACGTGAACTAGGCATTTTCGAGCATTTCTAATAAAGCAATGGTGTCGTGATTTATTATGCTTGGATCCTGTGTGATGATAAAATTCACAATGCTATAAAGTTTAGTTACTTGCTTTTTCACACATGCAAGTTTAACTTGAACCGGTACATCATAAGACTTGATTATCCCAGCAACAATAACCATTCTTTTTATGTTGAAATTTCCATTTACTATATTTGAACCATCAAGTTCAATAGCCATTTGTATATATTCCTGCATAGAATTTTATTTATTGAATCAAATCAAACATGTTTAACAAACTAAATTAATAAGATGTTATTAAATAGTATGTACCTCACCCATTTGAGACCGGTTTCAGGATCAACATTGTTATATTATGGGGCAGACGTGTATAGAAAGTTTGAATATTTTTTAACTGCTAAATAGTATATATCATCATATTTGACTGGAAAATGTGGCTTTAGGAAGTGTTCTGGTGGTAGATGTTCAAGAGCAGTCCTTTTTTACTCGCAATCTTCAGGAGGAGAGTATTTTATGAAACTAGAAGGTATTCCAGTTGCCGTATAAGTATCTTCAAAAAAGTTATGACTCTTCGCCTTTATTTTCCGGACAACAACCTATCATAACACAAGACAATTAATTTTAAGTAAAGGGTAGGTTAACTGCTTTTCATTAATTAAAAATTTGTAGGATAATGTTTCTGTTTATTTTAAATCTACATAGAAAACTTTTCACTATAAGTATTAAAAGAAAACTGAAATCTTGTTTTGGCATAAAAGGACCATGACTTGAAAGAACACCCAACAGTAACTTAACTCCAGAATCTTTCTAGAGGGTGACAGAGGAAACTTAAACTACATACCCAACACCATAAACAATTAAGAAGTTTATGCAGAGACTGGAATACACACGTATAAAGCTATTTTTGTAGCTTGATAATAGTTATCCAAGTCAACATTTTATGAATAAAAAATAAAAGATCTTAGCATATAAAAAATAAAAGATCTTAGCATCATAACGCCCAACACTGACTCAATTCTTGCACCTTATTTTTATTATTTGTATTTATTTATTTTATGAGATTTAAAATACTTAAAATATATAATAATATATATTATTTTTTAATTTTTTTTATCTCAAATAAAGTGCCTATAAAATAACAATATTATAGTATAAATAAAATAACATGAGCCCGTGCTTCGTGCTAGTTATAATTTAATATTATCAGGATTTATGAATTCTAAATTAATTTTATAATGTTACAGATGTTCCTACCATAAGTGTCATTCTTATTAAGCTATGAGAATTTATGTATGTATATGAGGTTGATCTGAAGTTCAAGTAATTAATATCATCTTATCTAAGTCTTTAATATCTCTTAAACATGCATTTAGAATACATATCTTTACATCTTTGCTTAGAAGAAGGGAACTCATTTGGTTGTTTGGTTTGGATTGAACTAAACTCTTTTAGTTAATGTTGTATTTGCTACTTAAAGGACACATGTTTTAAAGGTCTTGAGCTTATTATATATCATATACGAACTTTTTTATGGTTGGGGGTTGGTTGGGACTGTGAGTGTTTGACATTAGTTAACATTCTTACACTTGATCTTTGGGCAATTAGTATCAAATACGTTAAAATTTCAAGTTCATAGATTTATGTATATGCACAGAAGGCTATGTAAGAATCAACTTCAGACCAAAGTAAAATGATAGGCCCAAGTGGTATCATCCAATTGCGGAAGATTCTCATTCTTATGATCGGGGAATTGCGATTGCTAGGTCATTTTGATGTTGTAGCACTTCTAGAAAAGAAAACTAAAATACAGTTTCAGTTGCATGCAAAACCAGTGAACTTGCTTAGGCAACATATTTTAGAAGGGAGATGGGTCGAAGCTCTGAGCATGATTGATAATCTCGGTATCTCCAATTTGAATTGCTTGTCGTCTGCCAAATTTTTATTGTATGAGCAGAAGTTTTTTAAGTTTAATAGGCAAGGTAACAAGTTGGATGCGTTGAAGACTCTCCAAAAAGACATAAGGCCACTGTGTCCTCCCCTTCGACTCTAGCAATATACATACCACGTAATAGGCTTGTTCCAGCTGGAGGTACCTTCAAGAGAAATTTGTGAGGTGAAATTATTGGAGAAATTACAGAAATGCCTTCTGGCATCTTCTGAATCAAGGCTAGAAACTCTGCTAGAGGATTCACTTATAAAAGTGTGTCCTTTTGGAAACATTCCAAATTCGTTGTTCAAGAAGAATTGCAACGAGGATGACATACCATGCCAAATATGTCAGGTGAGTTTTATATTTGGAATTACTGAATTCATCGACAAATTAATGTTGTGACTAATAACTCTTTAACCAGGTTCTAAGGGAGCATAAAGCTGAGATTTTATGTCTCGAATTTCGTGATAACGGGAGTTATTTAGCTTCATCCTCTATTGACAACTCTGTTATCATCTGGCAGGTAATGCCTAAATTATATCTTTATACACAATATATATGGTGGGTTAATGAAACTATTTCACATTTCATATTTGTTTCCTATTGTTAGATGCCTACTTAAAATTTATTGACGTTGTATTTCAGCTGAACAAGCATTTTAAACTTGATATGGAGCGCTCACTACTTCTGCTTGTCACATCTGTAGATAGTCTCGCATGGAGACCTGGTTATTTTTGTCAACTTCTTACATGTGCACCGAAGGGTAAAGTACCTTTACGGTTGTGGGATTCTAGTAAGGGTTCGTGTTTGTTTGCATTCATAAATGAACGTGCAACTGTTTGTGGATGGTCGCCAGATGGGGAAATGATAGTTGCCGGACTGCAAGACAACGTTTAACTTGAAGTTTGTGGGTCCTGGGTGATGATAAAATTCATAATGCTATGAAGTTGAGTTGCTTGCTTTTTCATACATGCAAGTTTAACTTGAACCGGTACATCATAAAACTTGATTATCCCAGCAACAATAACCATTCTTTTTATGTTGAAATTTCCATGTACTATATTTGAACCATCAAGTTCAATAGCCATTTGTATATATTCCTGCATAGAATTTTATTTATTGAATCAAATCAAACATATTTAACAAACTAAATTGATAAGATGTTATTAAATAGTATGTACCTCACCCATTTGAGACCGGTTTCAGGATCAACATTGTTATATTGTTGGGCAGACGTGTATAGAAAGTTTGAATATTTTTTAACTGCTAAATAGTATATATCATCATATTTAACTCCTTTTTTACTCGCAATCTTCAAGAGGAGAGCATTTGCCGTATAAGTATCTTAAAAAAAGTTGTGACTCTTCGTCTTTGTTTTCCGGACATCAACCTATCATAACACAAGGCAATTAATTTTAAGTAAAGGGTAGGTTAACTGCTTTTCATTAACTGAAACTTTGTAACATAGTGTTGCTGTTTATTTTAAATCTACATAGAAAATTTGTCACTATAAATATTAAAAGAAAAGTAAGATCTTGTATTGCCATAAAAGGACCATGACTTGAAAGAACACCCAACATTAACTTAAGTTCAGAACCTTTCTAGAGGGTGACACCCAACACTATAAACAATTAAGAAGTTTATGCAGAGACTGGAATACACACACATAAAGCTATTTGTAGCTTGATAACAGTTATCCAAGTCAACAATTTATGAATAAAAAATAAAAGATCTTAGCATATAAAAAATAAAAGATCTTAGCATCATACCATCCAACACTAACTCAATTCTTGCACCTTAATGTAAGAGGGTGACAGAGGCAACTTATACTACATACCCAACATAATGACAACTTAAATACATACCCAACAAAGTAAAGAAACAAGAATTTAGCGCAGAGCAATAGTACACATGCATTAACCCACTTTCACACCTGGATATACCCAATTGTTTGTCCAAGTCAACACATCATGGAAACAAAACAAAAAACTTACTATAACAAATATTCCTCATACAGACTTACATAATTTTATAACTTATTAAATTATTAGTTCTACAAGAAAAGAAAAAGCTAATTAGAGTCTTTTGCGACAACTAACAAACTCTGCAATGTTGAACTCACATGTAAATTAACTATCACCATCAACCAAGAAGATCTTCACGCACAGCAACTCACCTCAGGCCAAATCCCAATAACATTTTACAACAATTATTAGTAAAACAACTTTTTAGTCACAATGAATATTTTCAATCATATGGAGTTATAACAACAAAGTTCTAAAATACTTTTTTCTTTAATTGTTTCTTTTTTGTTACTATTCATGTTTCATTTAGAGATGTGATCGAGGGAAATCGGGTTAGGGCTTTATTACATAGAGTCAAAGTCCAGAAATCTGTGTTGAATAGGAACATCATATCTATACTAACTAATTACATTATATAATATTGGAGTTAAATTAGGCATAAGTGCGCGCACACACATACACATACACACACACACACACACATATATATATATATATATATATAAGAATAAGAAGAAGATCAATTAGAACACATATATTTTATAGATTTAACCAAATTACACACAAATATACACACACATATAGAGAGAATGAGAAGAAGAAGATTGAGGTGAAATTACTTATCATTATAACACCATTTTCATCCGCCATTGATAGGTATAGAGAGAACTCAGGGGTTGGGATTTGAATTTTAATTTGGAAATTGACAGTGTTTCATTTACTTTAGAATAAATTATTTATGACTTAAACTTAAAGGTTAATAAGCTAACTTATGACTTAAACTTATGACTAAGGGCATGTTGAGCTAAGCTTATAAGTTGGTCAAACTTGCTTATAAGCTAATTTTATGAAATTGACATATTTTGTTATGATACAAAAGTACTTATACGTTAGCTTATAAGCTGAAAAAATTTAAGTTGTTCACCTCAGTTTTTTCTTTTCAGCTTATAAGCTAAAAAATCAAATTTATTATAATTACATATATACCTATTTAATTTTTAATATATATTATCAATATTATTTTCACTTACTAATAAATATTAATATATATATATTTTTTAAAACTTATATTATTTCTAGTTAATTTTATAATAACATTGTTGATTACATTAATAAAGGGGATACAGATGCTTCAGAAATTGGTAAGCGTATAATACTACCTTCTACAGATCAGTAGTCCAAGGTATATGCATTAAAACTATCAAGATTGCATGGCAGTTTGTACAAAATTTACTAGCTCCGATCTATTCATCACTTTCACATGTAACCCGAAATGACCAGAGACCAAAGAATACTGTAATAAGTTTTCCAATACAACACCTAACGACATGCCAGATATTTTATGTAGAGTATTAAAAATAAACTTGATTTACTCTTAGAAGATTTGACGCAAAATCATGTGTTAGGAAAAGTTATAGCAGGTATCATCTCTTTTTATTTTTTAACATATATTATTATCTATATTATTATTTTTATGTTTATGTTTGTAATACATATCTCTTACTCAATCATCTATATATTTATTAGTGGAATCTAAAATTGTTTAATCATTATCTTTTGCAAGTACCTATACAATTGAATTTTAAAAGAGAGGACTCCCACATTAACATATAGTTGTGTAGCTCGCAGAATCAGATCGATGCCACTCTACATAGGAGGTTCTGATTATTAAATAAACAGTCTTTTCAAGTATCAGCCTTCACTACTACAACTGATGTATATTGATCCCTCCTTTTTGTTATGGCTGTTAACTTGTGTATTGGCTGCATCAGAACTTTGTAGGTTATCTGTTTCTAATGATGGGTACATAGTCTGTGGTTCAGAGACAAATGAGGTCAGCATTCTTTTCTTTTAATACTTTTTTCACCATAGATATAAATCTTTATTTGTACAAATCTCATTTAATTTTCTGTTGGTAAATCTCCATTATATGTCTCTTTCTGATAAATCTAAAACGTCAACCTCTGCAAAATTTAAATATCCTTTGATGGAAATTTGTGGTGCCAATTCCTCATGTAGATAAAATTATAGGAAAATCCAAAGCACCCGCTCAGTAAATTCACAGCTGGTGTTCTATGTTCCATGTTCTCAGTTGAGTTGAGGCATTACATGATGCCTCTATTCACCAATTAGTCATTTGCTTAAATAGATTGAGGCAGCTAGGGTTGTTTAAGTAATTATGACCAGTCTATTAATATAGTCATAAGTCATCTATGTAATGCACTAATCTGTAAATGGTTGTAAGAGTAAAATTTGCAGTTTCAAATTTGTAGATTATCTCCTTAAATTAACATGTCGTGCATAATTTCATTGGGAAAGAATGACCAAAGCTGAAGTTTGAAAATTTGCATTGGTTGTGCTTTTTTGTAGGTGTTTTCGTATTATAGATCTCTGCCTATGCCGATCACTTCACACAAGTTTGGTTCGGTTGATCCTGTAACTGGGAAAGAGACTGATGATGATGGCGGTCACATTGTTTCAAGTGTCTGTTGGAGAAAAAAGTCAGATATGGTGGTTGCTGCTAATTCTACCGGATCTATAAAACTGTTGCAATTAGTGTGAAGCATTGTGCTTTTCTGCAATTTTTGTCCCGAATATTTTAGGGTTGCACAATGCCTTTTCCCGGAGATAAGTAACTTCTTCACGCTACTAATACTTGGTAAGAGTATTGCATCTGATCGTGATTTTTTTTATCCAAAATGATGCCATTGACTTACATTTATTGGAGATTAACAGCTCATCTGGAAAGACACAAGTGTTTTTCAGTTTGCAGCACCAGCGCATGTCTATGTGGGGTGAAGTGCATGGAGTCCGTGAAGTTAAAGTTATTTTATTTACGTTCATTTACACACATCTCTTGATCACAAAGACATAGGGGTAACTGATTTACTGATGCACATTTAAAATTATATAAATATAATTTTTTTAAAAATTTATAATATAATTAGATTATACATTTTTTATAATTTGAAACATATAAATTAGAGAAGAGAATAAAAATTATACCTTAAATAATTAATTAGAAAATAAAAGTATAAGTGAGATATTAGTTATTAGTAATTATTGAAAATTTAGTTATTAGAAGTTATCGTCTATCTTTTTTATTAAAAGTTATAATTTTTTATGTTCGATCTCTTATTATATTATTATTAATAAAATTTAATTAGTAAAAAATTGTATATTTTTAAATATATAACTGATAAATTTAATTTACTCAAGGTCTCAAATATCGAAATACTTAATAAAATAATCAAGGATATTGTTTCCCTTCCCTCCTTATTTATTTTTGCCTTTTAGGTTATTTATATTATTTTTATTGCTTATTTTAACTATATGACTATATGATATTTATAATTTTATTAAATACTAAATTGATATTGTCCTCATAATCATTTCACTAAAAATTTAATTTCTCATTTGATATTTTTACTTAATTTCTTTTCGATCAAATGATGTTCAACTTCATCTTTTATTTTATCTTTTATTTTTTAAGTGAATTATTTCCATAACTATGAGGTGTAACAGGCCCGAGTATATACAAAAAAGAAAAAAGAGGATCGGCCTGGGTTATGAGTTATGACCTTGCTTCAATGTGTAATATACGTGGAAGGTGGAGACACGGAAAAGATAGAAGAAAATAGTATAACAAACTTCATCTCTCGATAAATGTGACACTAATATGATTGTATTTTAGTTTCTAACGCTCTTATCCAAACAAATAGAAACAAGAAACTATTATTATCTATTTGAATTTGAGAATGTATAACTATATAAATAACTATCTAACTTACATATATGAAGTATTGTAAATATATTAACCAAATTAATGGAAATTAATGGAAGAGAACCAGAGTATGTTTTAGAATTCATTTAACTCATTATATGTATTTGACACTAACAAAATATTCCTACTTTTCATAATAATACATAGAAAAGCATGAAACTTCTGTATAAATCCGGGCTATATAACTTATAAATTTATTTATAAATTTTAAATATTATTATAAATATAATATTAAGAAAATTTAGTTTATAAAACATAAACTAAGGAGTAAAACTTTTAAGTAGTATAGTATTTCTTATCTAATTAAAAATATTATTTATTTTTAAAAGTATTTTTTATTTAATTAAAACTATGATACTAATTTTTTATTTAATTGAAATTATAATTTATTTTTAAATATCAAATTACTTAATAAATGATTAATAATAAAATATGAACAAGAGATAAAGACTTTATATTTATGTATGCTATTACTTTCTATTTATTAGAAATATGAAAGAAATACTTTTTTTTTGAATAAAATATGAAAGAAATACTTAATATTTAAGTAGGAAATTACTTCTTATTTAATTAAAATTGTGATTTATTTTTAAATATTAAATTACTTAATAAAAGATTAATAATAACATATAAATAAGAAAAATACTTTATATTTAAGTAAGATATTACTTTGTATTTAATTATAATAATAATTATGAGAGACTGAAGTTTCCCCCCTTTTATATTATTTGAAAGCTAATCAATGAAACCCATTATAAAAAATTTAAAAACTTTTTGACTAATTTAAAGTAAATTGTATTACAATTTTTACAAAATTAAATGTTAAATTTTTATCTAAATATTTAGTAAAAAAAATATCATAAAAAAATTAATTTGCTTGGAAGTAATAGTACGGTATATCCGTTCAACCATTTTACAACAAACATTGTACAATTTTATTAAACACACGCTATTTTCTCAATATATACAAAACTTATACTTTACAGATTTTTATTCCTAATTATTCACAATTCATTATATTTAACAACCTTCCCGCCTCGCGAAGCGGGCAAATTCACTAGTTATTATTCTCTTTGTGGTCTTCTTTTCAAGAATCAAATATGTACTACTTAATTTATCTCAGTGAGTGTCTGAGATTCTTCCACTGAAATAATATTAAAGGTATGGGGTGTTTGTGTAACACTTATAAGTGGTTGCAGCTTATAAGCTGAAAAAAAACACATATTTTGGGCGTGTTTGTTTGCACTAAAAATAAGTGCTTATTTTTAAGTGGTAAAAAAAAGTAAGGATATAGGTATTTTTTTTAAGT
>JAUEJK010045062.1:0-12469 GCA_032274865.1 Eryngium alpinum
TTACCTTCCAGATTCACTTTCCCTATTTAATTAGGGTTTCTGCACCTCTTTATAATTAATTAGACGTATTGGGCTTTCTGCCATATCGGGCTTAGTAGGAACGGGTTCCTCTTATTAATTAGGCCACCAGGCCCTAAATTAAATCCGATTTGATCCGAATATTATTAAATAATACCCGTCTATAATTAATTAAATTAATCTCTATTCTTGGGCCCCCCTACATTTGCCCCCTATTTTCGGTGTAATTTATTTCCTGGAAATATGATTCGTTTCAAACGAAAAATAGACTAAACTGCCAAAATTTTCCACCTACTACTCATCCTCCTAGGCATAGGCGCCTAGGAGGTCTTTAGGAACAAGCCTTAGCGCGCTTCGCGGCTAATTAGAGTCATCCTAGGCGCTAGGAGCCTAGGGGCTCCCATCCCCTCATTCTTGGTGTGATTTTACCTATCTCAGGGGTTCCTTGAAGCAACTTAGCACCTAGTGGACCTCCCTATACCATACTTGGCGTGCTTTACATTCCTAGAAGATACCCCTAGGCCCTAGGCCCTAGGCACCTAGGAGGTTTCAAGGTTTGATCCTTGCCGTGCATTATCAATTCTAAGGGTTCCTTGTAGTTAATTTAGGGTTTCCCCATACCAAGTGGCGCCTAGGAGGTGTTTAAATACCCACCTTTGTAAGAGACTCCTAGGCGCCTAGGAGACATGGTCTCACATTTTTTTGCAATTTCAAGGGGTTTTCATGGAATACTCATGCGCCTAGGGGACTTAAACTCATAGTACTTGGCGTGCATGATAAATTTTTAGAATACTCCTAGGCACTTGGCGCCTAGGAAGCCCTATCCATATTCTATCAGATGCTTTCTTGAATACAGGGGATACCTTGCAAAGAATTATCATCTAGTAGAAACCCTTCCTACCAATCTTGATATGCATAAGCTTCCTTAGGATTCCACGTAGGTGCTAGGCGCCTAGGAGGCTTTTTTAACTATGCTTGGCGCGCCAAGCTCCCTTTTTATGATGCTCCTAGGCGCTAGGCACCTAGGAGGCTTTTTTACACCCGTACTTTAACATTTTGTAGTAATTTCATAGGTTTTCTCATATATTCAAACGCCTAGGAAGTTATTACTACTCATCCTTGGCGTGCATAGCCTATTTTAAATGTTCTCCTAGGCGCTAGGCTCCTAGGAATCTTGATCATACTTTTCTTGATGTGAAAGAGCTATCCTATAGAATCCTAAGGTCAATGTGGCACCTAGGGAGTTTTAGTTCCCATCCTTGGCGTGCAAAAGAATTTGTGGGAGTTCTCCTAGACGTAGGGCGCCTAGGAGACTCTTCTTATCCCCACTCGATGTGTTTTGTATTATTTTAACGGTCTCCTCGACGAATTAACACCTAAGAAGTTCCCTAGAACTACTTTTGACATGGTTTTCAATTCTCAAATCTCCCCCTGCTAATTTACTGTCTAGGAGGCTATATTTTTATCTCATTTCCCGTTAAGTGGGATTTCTATTATTCTCCTAGGCGTGGGGCGCCTAGTAGATTCTGTTTTCTTTACCTTGGCGTGTTATCAATGGTTTGAGGGAATATTTGAACTTCATGAGTAGAATGTTCTCCTAAACTTATGATCATCTGAAGACCCTAACTCCTCTCTTCCTGGCATGTTTTACTCAAGAGACGAGGGTTTTTTGATATCCACGGAGCTTCCTTGGCCGGAGGAGCTGCTATTCATTCTTTTGATGGTTCACTGGAACCTAACATCTTTTTGTGCTTCACCGGAACCTAGTAATGCTTTATGACACGTTCATTTGAAAGCTATATTCTACTCTTATTTTATAGTCTAGGATTATTACAGAGGTTTATCCCAGTCGTCTATACTCAGGAAACCCCTTTTTATATACTTACGAACCTACCTAGGGTTTTCGGTCATACAAATAAATTGCAATTCTACGTAGTCTCATAAGCATGTATAACCATGTCCTCTGAACTTCTAAACTTATATAAACCTCTTGATGGTGAGGGTCTTCTCACTCTTAATTTTCTACCACCTTTCTATCATATCTCATTTTATGGTTTACTGAAACCTAGCTATATTTCACAGAATTCATTATATCCTCACCTCGCAGGTGCCGGGGGTCCTCCTAATTCATATGAATTAATGTCCCTCACAACTTATGGTTTTTCCAAACCTAATTACTTTCCTTAGGATGTACCACATCCTCACCTATAAATATAAGGTTTCTAATTTACTTTCACCCGGAGGTGTAAGGATTCTACCAAAACTAGGTTTTATATTTAGACACAACAATTAAATAATCAAAATTACATACCTCGGTATCTTGCATTTTTTATATAAGCTTCATTTGGGTGGTGAATTCTTCATTCTCAACTCTTCACCTTTCTCTGCACCATCTCTTATATACTCTCTCGATAATGGCTTATGATTCCTCCTCAAATCTTATGTCCTTGAGAGACCTTCTCGACGACCGTAGTTTTGATTTTCCTAGCACCCTTCACCAAGATGCTCACCATTACCCTAGTAATCTTACTCCAGACGAAGTCCAGTATCTGGCTTTGGCTTTCGATATCTATGGAGAATATGAAGTCGTAATGCCCACAGCCTCGGATCGCCCTTGCTCCTGGAATGGACATCTATGTATTTTCAAGGAATCCCTTTTATCAGGTTTTAGGATTCCTTGTAATCCCTTCGTCGTTCGTATTCTAGCAGAGGCACGTATCAGTCCAGCTCAGCTTCATCCTAATGGGTACAAGACCATCCACACTTTTTTGGGTCGATGCAGGATCAAAAATATCGTACCTACCATAAACCTCTTCACGAGAATTTTCATCTTTAAGAATTTCCCCCCTCCTCATGAAGGATGGTCATCATTCAACATAGATACAAAAGCAAACATATATTTTCCAGCTCTTCAATGCCTGATTCTATCGGGGATTGGAAAAATGAATACTTCTTCATCCGATAGAAGTCCGGACGTTGGGAAACCCTATTCAAGACTGATTTTGGCACTGCTAACGAAATCATCATAAAAAATCTTCAACTGTCTGATAGGAAAAAGGAAGATATCTCCTTACTTCAAGAGGATGGCGAATCCATTCACTACATGTCAATACTATGGGATGATGTTCTCTAAAATCTCAGTCTCAGTCATCTGTCGCCGATCGGTATCACCTTCTACTACTACGTATTTTACAATAATTTCGTTATATTATCCTTTAATCCTTAACTCCTTTTGCAGCAACTGAATATGCCAGAACTTTACTTCGTAAAAGGAAAGACAAGGTCGATAATCCCCATAAGCCAAAGAAAGTCCTTAAGCAAAAGACATGCTCATTTTTGACAAAAGACAGCTCCTCTTCTAAAAACGATAATGAACCAGCTGCTACTCCAGAGAGCACCATATTCCAATGCCCATGGAATATCCAGAGTAATGACTCCATAATCAAAGATCCTCTTCTGGCAGAAGAATGGTCAGCTACTTCTATCACTCCCGCAGATCATTCTGTTTTTAAAGGTCTCACATCATAATTTATCCTAGAGGAAGGATCTAAAGCAATCGGGCAGGTACGTTACATACCTCTCCATTTCCGTGAAATATCATCGACGTTCCTTCCTTGATGTTTTTGTTTTGCAGGCTAATTGTCATCTTCAAGCCGGTTTTGAGAATATGAGCAGGTTGGCTATGGTCAACATGGTAAGGGGTCAACATGAATCAGATTTGAAACAGAGACTTTCCATTCTTAAGAGAGAAGCAGCTGCCTTGGAGTTCCAAAATTCTAAGTTACACGATGACAATATTCTCCTGAGTCTTAGGAAGAAAATCAGCGACAGACACACCATTCAACATTTTCTTCAATCTGATGAGTATAAAGAAGAGAAGAGACGAACAGCTAGTAGCCGATATCCTCTAGAGCGTAAAGAGTGCTGGGAATCTATTCGTCAAACTTTCCAAGAGCAATTCCCTTATATGGATTTCAACAGTATTAATGATTCTGACAATAATTCTTACTCATCTGATAATGAGGATACCAATGGGAGCTCATGATGTATTGTTTATGAATTGTTCGTAATGCAATGAAGTATTTTATTTAATCAACTCTTACTATTCTTTATAATTGTCCAACTAATAAATTTTCTAAAACAAAAATAAAAGTAAACAATCCACTCATGCATTCCCTTTAAAGGAGGGATGCCCCTAATTCTAATGAAAAAATGATCCTGGACCACTGAGCCATTTGTAATCACCGAACGCTTCATAGAATATACGTTTCATCTCTCTATAGCAACAAACACTTTCTCTAGGTAAGCCATCATACCATGCATAAGCTAGTCCTTTCAACTTCAAAAGGAATATCTTGCAATGGAGATATTCTGTTATTGATTCAGATAACAACAATCGGGAGAGATCTTGCACATGAGAGAAGGGATCTCCTTTTCCATCGTATTGGGGTAACTTGGGCAGGGTGAAGCCATCATGAAATCTGGCCTCAAATATCCTCTTTATGAACGGTCCGCCTCTATAACATTGCTTCTTCTGGTTTTTATCAGGGTTACCATTAGGCAGAGCACTTCTGATTTCGTCCCCTCTTGCTCTACGCTTCAAACGTCCTCGGACCTCTCCAAGTCAATTCTTAGTTGGGCACTTAATTTTAGCATAATAGGTTGATGGTACAGCTTTTAACTCATATATTGCAGGCCTCCCCATTAACGCATCATAATAAGTAAAAGGTTTTACTACCAAAAATACCAAAGTTTTAATTACCTGATGAGGTGATTCTCCCAAAGCAATAGACAAAGGTATACTCCCTTCTACTCGAGTCTCGGTATCATTGAATCCATATAAACATCCTTCATGGTGATCCAGATGTACATCTGAATATCCCAAGTGCTTGAAAGCCTCATATGATAATATATTATCAGAGGAGCCATCATCTACCGTTACATTAGCAAGAGACTGCCTTCCGACTCGGACTCCTATCAGTAGTGGATCCATGTGTCGTGATCGCGTCTCCTTCTCATCTTGTTTGGTGAAAGTAACTTGTTCCGAGACAGGTTTATCTCCACTCATATATTCTTTGGCTTTTTCTCGTAAATACAAGACATGCCCCCCAGTCGCTAATCTGTTAACATCCTTTATGCTAAGGCTACCAAGACCTTGAATTCGTGAAGACGAATTAAGTCCTTGAATCGTCTGCCCATCTTCAATATCTTTAAGGTGGAGTCCTCGCTCCTGAAAATATGATACCTCTTTCTCTTCATCACCTTTTACATGCTCTCTCTTTAAGTATTTATTTAGACGACCCTTCTGTATGAGAAATTCTATTTCCTTCTTAAGGTCCCAACATTCTTCAGTGTCATGACTATGGCTATGGTGATACTGACAATAGAAATTCTTATTGAGTAGAGATGGATCGAGTCTTATTGGTTGAGGCCATCTAAAATAAGCTTCATCCTTAATTTCTTCAAATATCCGAGCTCGAGTTGTATTCAAAGTATGGTATGATTTAATTCGATCTCTAGAGAGGGGTACTTTCTTTATACGCCCTTTATGATCATTCGTATGCTCCTTTCTACTCTTCTTGTCTATCATTTTTAATTGCTTGACCCCTGAATTATCCCAACCGATCATAGGTGACGCTCCTAAATCGTCCACAAATTTTTCTCCACCCTAGGATTCTGGAGAGTCTACTTCTTGCCACATATCGAATTTTACTAGTGGTTTTGTTTGAGTTTTCATCTCAGGACGAATCTCCCTATCTTCCCAATAAGAAGCTCTCAACCTCGAATTTTCTTATGAAAAGGGGTTCGTGTTTTGTCTCGAGATCTGATTTCTCACTTCTGACATCTTCTGAGAATCCTTCTGCTGTAGCATGTCTAGAATAGTTCCCAATTTAGCTTCTAATTCTACCAAACGGTGGTTATCTTGGATTGAAACCTCTTGATTTGGTTTTTCTTGCCCTTGGGTTTGAGGATCGACTCTTCCATCCTTCAATGGGGTTTGGTCGTTTGGCATCCTTAGGTCTCTCTCTTACTTAAAGTACAGAGCTTCTGGGTCTAAGTTTTTCTGCTTTTCCTCTAGTGCAATCTTCTTTCTCCATCTCCCAGCCAAGCCTGCACCAATTTTTTCTTCTTCCGCTGTCTCCTTGTCCAGCACTTCAAGGTCAGCCAGTAATTGTAAGCTCTTTTCATATCTTTTCCTTTTCCTCTCTAACTGTCCTCGCGCGAAGTCATCTCCTCTTATAAAGATCTCTTTGTCATTGTCTTGACTAAGTTCGGCAGAGTCTACTTGAAGATGATGTGAACTCTTGAGTGATGATGGAACGATGATAGCAGTAGACTTATGTGAGGTATGATCATTGCCGATCTTAAGATCTAAGTTATCCTTCATGGGATTAACGTCTATGATTGCAGTAAGTTCTTCTTCTATACTCCAATTGCCCCCCAAGGGCTTCCCATAAGTGAGTTCCTCCATTAATGACCTTTTATCCGTTATTCCCACAGACGGCGCCAAATGTTACGGATCAAAATAACAGTACCAAATTAAAGAGTACCTGACGTTTCTGAAGTGTTGATAACGTTCTCCTGGTTCCTCGGATGTCCACCGAAAAACCTGCAAAAACCGGTGGGGGGTAGTCCCACCTGGGACTCTCGGGCGCAAGAATAAATGATCTGAACAAGAATAAAATCTCTCAACTGGAGTAAAAATAGCGTACCTGATTATGAAGAATAATCCTCCTTTTATAGCTGTAGAGTAGGGTTTCAGATGTATATTAGGAATTAGATTCTTACTATATTTGGTATTTCCTCTTACCTTATCTCTTAATTACTTGCTCCCTAAGTCAAGGAATCAGTATATGATTTACCTTCCAGATTCACTTTCCCTATTTAATTAGGGTTTCTGCACCACCTTATAATTAATTAGCCGTATTGGGCTTTCTGCCATATCGGGCTTAGTAGGAACGGGCTTCTCTTATTAATTAGGCCACCAGGCCCTAAATTAAATCCGATTTGATCAAATTTTTATTAAATAATACACGTATATAATTAATTAAATTAATCTCTATTTTTGGGGCCCCTACAGGTGAGAAGAAAGAAAAAGCAGCATCAGGGGAAGTAGCTCCATCAGGGGAGAAAGGTTCATCAGGGGAAATTGCTCCATTAGTGCATGAAGGTAAATCAGGGGAGAAATCTCTATCCAAAGAAGAATTGGCTAAAAGAAAAGGAGGTGTCATTTCTATCAAGGACCCTTGTAAACCTGATCTTAAACCTGCTAATGATCCTCCTCCTCCTCCTCCTTCATCGGGCAGTGCTAAGAATTCTAAGGATGCGGAAGCCAAGCCATCTAATCCTTTTTCTCAATCTACCAGTTCTCAAAAGCTAAAAAGAACTTGTTTAGCTCCTCCTCTAGCAAGTAAAGTCTACTACTCTTATAGACCATGGTATCAAGGAAATAGAAAGATCTTCAAAGAGGTGCTACCTCCATTTGCTATTAATGTGTTGCCAAACTTAGAGTTAAGGAATACTCTATCAATTGCAAAAAGTGTTGCATTAAAGATCCAGCAACGGGAACAATATCTAGGTAAAATTGTTGAGATTCAAGTAGCTATCAACAACAGAAGACAAGAGGAGTTCATACTGAAGTTCAACAATAGGTATGAACCATCAAGGGTTGTATCTTGGGAGTTCTTCAATTATTTGGATGGATGGAAATTAAACAACATCAAGTATAAAGTTTTAAAAACTCCTCTTGGTCAGAAGTTGGTGGAAAGGATAGAGGAATTGCAAAGAATGTTAAATGATCCAGTTGAGTCATTCCGTGCTCATGGTCAACCTCTAAAGTTCTTTTATGTTGATGAAGATGGTATTCACCATAAAGTATCTTTGAGGGAGATTGAATATCTATCTATACCTAAGCTGGAATGCATTCTTGAAGAAATTAAGGATCACAAGAATGAAAATGTTTTGAAGGTCAGGGAATTTATTATCAAATTGCTCTTAAAAAGAGAAGGACCTAGTCAAGGTGTGAAGCCATCATCAGGGTACTTACAAACATGTACCTATCCTCAAATAGCAGCTCAATATCTAAAAATCAATTCAGATATCAATGGAGTTTACTATTATGAAGATGGACAGTATCACAGTGTTTCCTGGCAAAACATGGTAATGTATCATGAGAAGATGGAGAATGTATACAATGTTATTAGAAATGCTGAAGGTGTAAACCTCAAGACCATCAATTCTCATTTTGAAAGACAAATACAAAGGATGGCTGAGGGTAAAGAGATTGAAAAATTCAACATTGAAGTTGGGGGTTATGGTGAACAACTTGGGGTTGGATATGACAGCAAAGAAGACTTTGGATCAAGTGAAAGAAAGTTTGTTTCTATTGGGCAAATCAATCCTGAAGCTGAGTGTCAAAGCTCATAGGATCTAAGTGATAATACACTTTTCCCATTGACTGTAAGTTCTTGTAAATAAATTTCTTTTTATATTTTGTGCAGTTTTACCTTGTATATTCTCTTTTATATTTTGACATCATCATCAACTCTCAATCCTTGATTTATGCCTATTACCTTGATAAGACATATATAGGGGGAGATTGTTAGGAATAATGTTCTGATGATGATGAGAGCTTAGTTATAGGAATAGATCAAAGTTGCTCAATACTTGTATAGAAAATATAAGAGCAAGAGATAGAATAATATCTGCTGAAGAAAAGTCTTCATCAGGGAATAAAAGGTCATCAGGGAATAAAGATGCATCAGGGAATAACAAGTCTCAGGGAATAAACATGCATCAGGGTATATATAGTTCATTAGGGGACTTGACTGCATCAGGGAACATCTGTATCTGGGAATCAAAGTTCTACATCAGGGAATGCAAATTCATTAGGGGGACTTTGAAGTGCACTTTGCCTGATGTAGCATCAGGATTTAATCTTGATGAGGTAGCCTCAATTATGTTGAAGAAATATGCAGAATTTAAAAGTATGCTGGTGGTCCAGAATACAAGCATCATTTAATGCTTAGCTATTCAAGGAAAGAAATGAGATGGAGTGCAGTATGTCAACATCAAGTGGTCCACACTAAAAGACAAAAATTAGCTGGACAATGAGCATGCTGTGCACATGTCAGTGGATAACTTAAAGCCTTCTTTTACTTGTATAAATAACAACATTATATTCTATATCATGCGTGACTTTGTAATTTGAGAGAGAGAAAGAATTCTTAGAGATAGAGTAGCTTTGTATCCTTGAGAGATATAGAGAGTGTTGTAGCTTTCTTAGAATTCAAGCAGCTGTAACTTGTTTTACAGATTTGTAGCTAGGAAGCAATTTTGTTGTCCTAGATAAGCTTCAAAGTTTTTAATGAAAGTAAAAGCTTTGATAAGTTGTGTTATTTGATTTTTAGTTTACTTTGTTGTTCTTATTTGCTAAATGTTTTTAGAGATTTGTATTCACCCCCTCTACAAATCTCTTTAGACATATATTGAGAATAACAGTTACAACCTTCCACATGAAGAATTCTAATACAAGTGATTTCCTCTAACCCTTTAATTTCTAATAAATGATGTTTTGAGATTCAAAACATTGTTTAGCCTATCTTTATCAAGACCTTTGTACGCGATAACAATGAATTTCCTATCCTTATTCACATTTTCTCTTTCTTTTGGAGTCATCTATTATCTAGTTTTGACAACCAAGTGTTGTGGTATTGTTCTTCCATCAACAACTTGTTCCAAAACGAGCTTCTTAGGAATTTGTAGATCAATTTCTAGATAAATGAAGATAGTGATCATCAATAGAATATAGATGAATAAAAATCTTTTACTTGCAGAAGAAATACTTTTCTTTTTCAAGGAATGGAACCTTGTTGTTGTAAACAAATATCTCCAGAATCTTTTTCAAGCAAATACTTTAGCAATCCTGCTCTGATACCAATTGTTAAACATAATATATCTACTAACTAGATTTGTATGGGGTGAATACATATCTATACAACTTTTTCTTATTCAAAATAAAAACTAAATCAAGCAAAAGAGATGATAAGAAATTCAAAAATATAGAACAACACAAGATCACAAGATAATTATCAAAGTATTACTTTTATTAAACATTAAAGGTTTTCTGAGATAAGCAACTTTGCTTTCTTAGCTACAAATCTGTCTATAAAAAAAAGCTTCAATTTCCTAATAACCTACAAAAAAACTCTCTATACTTCTCACAATACAAAACTTCTTTCTTGCTTAAAATTTAGACAGTGATACAGAATATAATGATATCTATTTATACAAGGAAAAAGTGAAAATGAATTATCCCCTGACATGTGCGCAACATGCTTGATAGCGACATATTGCACTCCTTATTCTCACTTTCCTTCTTTAGCTAGGCAATTCTTGACACCTGTATTCTGGATAGGAGTGATCTAAGATATCCGATTTTTTGGGAATCCAAATTTTTAATCTAATAACTGAATTTTTAAATTCTAATATTTGGGTATTCGATCTAAAAAACCAAATCGGATATCCGAGCCGAATTTTTTTATTTAAATTCGAATTCGGATCCAGGTCACATAATTGTAGAAACCGGATATCCGGATCTAGTTTGGTTTCATATCTTTATACTACCTCTAATTATTATTACAAATAATAACAAATTAATATTAGTTTATTATTCAAAGAAATACCTAAGAATTACTTATATATAGATTTCAAAATATATAAGTTATATAACAATTTAGTTTTGCATAATTGTTCTAAAAAAATATTTTATGGGTTTGTTTATAACAAAATATTCATTTTATATCGTATAACTATTACTATTTTTATGAAGAAGTATATGTATATGATATTTGTCAAATTTAAAATTTTTCTTAATTAAAACTAAATATTAGGGAAAAAATTAAAATTAAAAATCAAATGTTATACTTTTTAAAAGAAATAAAATATATATCTATACATTCTTAAAACGTCAGCTAACTATTATATGTCATTTTACGTTCCTTATCCCCGTAGAACATCAACTAACAATATATTATAAGGGCATTTACGTAAGTGCCATCTGCGCGCGGGTCGACCCACTTTTATATGGATCTAAATTCAGTTATTTACTTAACAAATGGATCAATCCATGGATATATCCATTAAATTCAATCCGATGGGATGGGAATCGCTATGTTCCTAAAACCTACCTTTTAAGTATCTTACGTTGTAAAGGTTATATAGTCGAATCGTGCACATATGAACACCAAAAATTCTACGTCTCATAACTATTATACTCCTGATTCACTGGATAAATCACGGAGCACGTATTCAAATCATACAGAGAATGTTATGTTATTACTTAATTTTGACTCTTTTTTATGCATTTTCATATTTATATTATATATCTGTTTCACTCTAATTTAATTATATTTGTCTTTTAAATTAGTTAAGAAAACGGGTGTTAAACACCAACCTGGTGGATTTGTATCTCCTTCATCTTTACGACAGTGTTTGAATACGTATAGCATGACATCTCCTATTAGCATTGATTCAAGACATTTTCGGTCTAAAAGACTACTGAATAGCCTTAGTAATTTGAAATGTATACTCAGTCATCCCAAGCTATTATCCATATTATGGCATGTTTGGTAAAGAAGGTATGTTTGGTTAGTAAAATTTGATTTTAAAACTCATACCTCATACCTCGCAATATAAGGATTTTTGATACTTAATGTTAATGCGGCCAAATTCAGCTCCACAACTAATTCATGTAATATCAAATTTGTTTCACTGGTACGCATTCGAATTTAAATAGCATAGATCCTTCATTCAACATTTTCATATTATTTCAAATTTTATTTGTAACAATACTGGCAGTTTAAACTAATTCACCAACAACAATCTGCATATAAGTTGTGAGTAGACTTTCCTTTTGGTAGAGAGTTGTGTCAGATGCAATATGCAATATTACAGGAACGCGGAGGAATATTGTCAGAGCCAATATTTCATTATAGCACTAAAAAGAAAACCTTATAGCAACTGTCATATGTGATCATTATAGATACTCTATATGTGTGATACTTAGGGTGTGTTTGGATCTTGGAAAGTAAAAGGTAAAATACTTGTGGAGTAAAATAGATTTGGAGAGCATGTAAAATTAAAAGTAAATTAAAAAAAAGTATACAAATATAAAATTTTACTTCCTACTTACCTTCAATTTTACTTTAAAATTTCATTTTACTTTCGCATTTCATTTTACTCCCTGTTTTCTGAGATCCAAACACACCTTTAATGTGTAAGTACTACAACCTTCAAAATATAAAACTGAATAAAAATAGCTTTGTGTTTGTTTTACTGGTATGGATAATATTCCTTAATTATTGTAAAGTTCTCGGGTGCTAAAATTCTACCTAAACTATGATTATCTCCTTCGCATTTTCATCTTTATCGCCAAGGCATGACACCATTA
>JAUEJK010045381.1:0-12465 GCA_032274865.1 Eryngium alpinum
GTCTTTACAAGAAGAGCCAAGGCTCTTTATATAGGAGGGCTGAACTTGGTGGCCAAGTCTAGAACAGTATGTTAGTCTATATAAACAGTACGCTATATTATAACCTAGTCTATGTCTTCGTGGCAAAGCATGCTACAATAGAGAGATATTTTAACAAAGGCAACCTTACTTTTACATATAAAATCTAATTTTACTTGTAAATAGTAATAGAATTATATTCACAAATACAGTATTATTATATATAATTTATAATTAATATAGTTGTATTCTATAATTAACTTCATAGGTTAGGTTCACTAAAAGAAAAGTGAATATATGCAATTCACAACGGATGTAGTAGGTATAAGTAACTGACACAAACTATCGCTTAGAGCATCCGCAGTGGAGGGACACATTGCGCTTTGGGACTCGTAAAAGCACCATGTTCCTTTATAACACCATTGGAGGAACTACATAAAAGTTGTTCGGGCCAGGAACACCTTCCTGAACTCTTTCTTCTTTCTTTTACTTTCAATAATATTTTGTAATATTTAAACAATATATGTGATCTAAAAGTGGGTTTATGCATTGGAGTGACTGTGACACATTTTTTACCAGTACAACTTTTTCTTACCTCGTACATAATGGGGCCGAAAGTATTCCAAGCATTGGAGATGCTCTTATATAGGATCATTTATATTTTTTAGTTTGATTGGATATACTCTTATATGTAATAAAATTCATCTCATGTTGTGGCTCATATTGTCATGCCACAAAATGAAGATGAATTGAATATATACGATTGGTCGGTCGTATTTGAAAGAAAAAAATATTATTCTTTTTAGAAAAAGATTTAATTGGTCAAATATTTAAGTATAATGCTTAATTATATACGATCGCTTTGGTTATTTGATCGAATATAGTTAAGATATTAAGATGGCATATTATATTTGATCAAATATGAATATAAGTCGTTTTTATTCATCCGATGTGGCTCGTATGTCCATCGTTGCACAAATTAAACAAATCGACACAATTTTATTTGACGAAATTGATGTCGGTCGATATATTTGGACGGAATTACATTCGATGAAATTGATGTCAATCATTATATTTGGACCTAGGCTTGTAAATCCATACCCGCTCTATTTATTTCGGATCAAATTTTCATTATCCATTTAATTACTTTTATATAATATATATATATTATTTATATAATAGTACATATTTTATTTATTTTATACTTTTATAATTAATATTTACGCATGTTATGTGTATTTTTAATATACTTATACTACTTGTATTGATATAATTGATATATATATATATATATATATATATAATATTTATATTGAGATATATATGATATTAATATATTATATTTTAATAAATTATAAATTATATGAAGTAATCGGATAGGATTTTTAACAGATCGGATCAGACTAAATCCATATCCTAATCCATCAGACTTGGATCGAATCTCCGATCCATTGAAAGCCCTATTTGGACCTATATACAAGCAACTTTTATTTGATGGGTTATAGTGCAATCATCTTATTCGTTATAGTCAATCGTATAAGTCCGCTTTTATTTTAGCGGTTATTAAAATGTTTGAGAAAATAAAATAAAAATAAAAATATAATACAATATTTTAAAATAAGAGTAATATTCTTTTAAAAGTGCTTTGAAGGGGGCCCAAAAATAGAGGTCGGTTTAATTAATCATAGAGGGATATTATTTAATATTATTTGGATCGGATTGGATCTAAATTAACGCATGAAGGCTTGAATAATAAGAGGAATAAATTCTTACTAAGCCCAATACGGTAAGGGCCCAATACGACTGATTAATTAAAGGAGGTGCGGAAACCCTAATTAAAGAAGGAAGTGAATTCGAAATGTAAATCATATGATGATTCCTCGTCTTAGGGTGCAAGTAAATAAAGAGATAAGGTAAGTGGAATTACCAAACATAGTAGGAATCTAATTCCTAATACGGGTCTGAAACCCTAATCTGCAGCTATATAAAGGGGATTAATCTTCATAATCAGGTACGCAATTCTAGCTCCAATTAAGAGATTCTATTAACGATCAGATCACTTATTCTTGCACCGGAGTCCTCCGGTGGGACCACCGCCCACCGATTTTTGCAGGTTTTTCGGCAGACATCCAAGGAGTCAGGAGAACAGTTTTGATTCTTTACAAGAGACAGGTAACCCTAAAGTTAGTTCTATTGTTTTGATCTGTAACATTTGGCGTCGTCTGTGGGAAACAGGATAAAAAGCCATCAATGGAGAAACTCATGTACGGAAGTCCCTTGGGGGGCAATTTTAAGTCTGAAGAAGAAAAATTCAATATGGTCATGGATCCGAAACCCATGTGTAAGGACATTAAATTCAAGATGGATGGTGGAAAAGTTTACCACGAGTCTGCTGTTATGGCTGCTCCATCGTCACTCAGAAGTTCGTATCAAAGTACTCATCCCCAAGTCGATACTATTGGGTTTAGTCGAGACGTTGATAATGGGATTCTCACAAGATGAGGTAATTTTACTCGAGGACAACTAGAAATTAAGAGGAAAAGACAGGAGAAGAGGTTACAACTACTTGCTGACCCAGAAGCATTGGACAAAGAGTTGACCCATGAAGAAAGAATCGATGCGGACCTGGTTAGATGATAGAAGAAGAAGATCCTGCCAATAGAAAAACAGGAAAGCTTAGATATTGGAGCCTTATATGTTGAGCAGGAAGAAGATCTACTAGTACAAAGCAACCGCACCCCATTGGTGGAAGAAAAAGTTGCTTCCTCAAGTTAAAGAACGAGGAGAACCATATGAAGAAGTTTTAATCGAGGATGACCGGGGTGCTACATTAGAGGCGAAATTGGAGTCTTTAGTTAACAAGGCTATTCTAGGTATGTTGAAGAAGATAGATGACAATGATAGATGACAATGATCGTGGGAAGATGATGAGTTCTCGAAAAGCACTAGTGGAGGAGAACAGACTTTAACCAAAAACATGAGCCCTCTCTCATACGAGGATTTAAATTTGATAACCCCTTCATGGAGAGATGGGGAGATTCGCATGGAGATGGAGACCTTAACAAAACCCATAAAGGAATCCGTTACAGTGCAAAGGGTAGACAAAGAAAGTTACCCAGAGAGACGAAGTGAAGAAAAAGCTTTTTGGCGCTTTGGAATTATCGCCTGCAGTTGGCTGGAATAACTCAAAGGCAGAGTCATCTGAGAATAATAGTGCGTGGGGAAGAAGGGAGTGCAAACTTGAGCCCAAAAGGATAACTAGGAGCATACCTCCTCGGAAAAAAGAAACCACATTCTACCAAATACAACTCGAGCCCAGATACTTGAAGAAATTAAAGCAGAAGCTTATATTAGGTGGCCTAAACCGATGATGCTCGATCCGTTATTGCTTAACAAGAACTATTATTGTCAATATCATCATAGCCATGGTCATGAAACTGAAGAATGCTGGAACCTCAAGAAAGAAATTAAAGCTCTCATACGGAAGGGGCGGCTGGGTAAATATATAAAGGAGAATCCTACGGGGGAATATGGAGGTAGAAGAGCATCACACTTTAGGAAAGGAAGATGTTCTATCAAGTTCATGGAGAAGGAGCAGATGACTCAAGAATTTGATTCATCCACAAATTTTTAAGATCTCAAGGGGTTCAACACAAAAGATGCCAACAGATTAAGGACATGGGGCATGTCTTGTATCTAAGGGAAGAGACTAAGGAAACTGTAAACAAGGAGGATCATGCTCCAGAGCATGTTGATTTCACCAAAAAAGATGAGATGGAAGCATGGTCACGGCAGATGGACCCATTGGTAATAGGAGTACGAGTTGGAAAGCAATCCTTAGACGATGTGATGGTGGATGATGGCTCTTCTGATAATATATTGTCATATAAGGCTTTTAGGCATTTGCGATATTTGGATTTGCATTTGGATCATCACGAAGGATGTTTGTATGGATTCAATGATACTGCGACTCGAGTAGAGCGGAGTATACCTCTATCTGTGACTTTAGGAGCATCACCTCACCAGGTATCTAAGACTTTGGTATTTCTGGTAGTAAAACTTTTTACTTATTATGATGCCTCGATGGGGAGGCCGGCGATATATGAGTTTAAAGCTGTACCATCAACCTATTATGCTAAAATCAAATTCCCTGCTAAGAATGGGATGGGGGAAGTTCGTTGACGACTAAAGAGGATAGCAAGGGAGGATGAGATCAAAAGTGCTCTGTCCGATGAAAATTTTGGTAGAAGCCAGAAGAGACAAAGGAGCGGATGTGGACCTTTCATAACCAGAATTTTCGAGACTAGATTTCCTGATGGTTTCAGCTTACCGAAGTTACCTCAATATGATGGGAAAGAAGATCCATTCTCCCATGTACAAGAAATATCACGAGTGTTAGCACCCAAGCCAGTAACAGAAGATCTTCACTACAAGATATTCCCTTTGACATTGAAGGAACCAACTTATGCATGGTATGAGAGTCTACCTAGAGAAAGTGTTTGCTGTTACAAAGAGCTGAAGCATTTGTTCCTCAATGCTTTTGGTGATTATAAATGGCTCAGTGGTCCGGGAGCTCATC
Organism: Eryngium alpinum; assembly: GCA_032274865.1. Classification (NCBI taxonomy): domain Eukaryota; kingdom Viridiplantae; phylum Streptophyta; class Magnoliopsida; order Apiales; family Apiaceae; genus Eryngium; species Eryngium alpinum. The sequence goes on from JAUEJK010045381.1 coordinate 4,598, forward strand.
GCCCTTAGAATTGAAGGCATCTCTCTTTTGAAAAGAATGCATGAGTGAATTCTTCTTTTTATTTATGTTATTGTTTTAAGAGAAATTCTGATTAGTTGGACAATTATATAGTTTTTCTAAAGATATCAAGAGTTGATTGAATAAAATTACTTCATTACATTATGAGCAGACCAACAAAAAATACATCATGAGCTTTCATCTATGTCTTCGTCAGAAAAAGAAGAAGAATTATTAACAGGAATATTAACACCACTGAGATCTATAGAAGGGAGTTGCTTTTGGAAAGTTTTGCAAATAGATTCCTAGAAACCTTTGCGATCTAGAGGATATCGATCTTCAACTGTTTGTCTCTTCATTTCTTTATACTCATCAGACCGAAGGAAATCTTGGATGATTCGGGCGTCCCTTTGCTTCTTCCTAAGAAGTAGAAGAATTTTATCATCACGGAGTTTTGAGCATTTGAAGTCCAAGGTGGATATTTCTTTCTTAAGGATGTGGAGTCTCTGTCTCAAGTCTAATTCATGTTGATCCAGTACAGTATTGGCGACGGTCAACCTACTTACATGTTCAAGGCCGGCCTGAAGATAACAGTTAGCCTGCAATGCAATGAATGTTAAGGGAGAAGCACTTATGATACCATAAAAAGATTGAAAGGTACGTAGCATATATGTCCAATTGCTTTAGATCCTTCTGATAAAATAAATTTTGAGGTGAGGCCCACGAAAACAAGACGATCTGCGGGAGTGATAGAATTAGCTGACCATTCCTCTGCCAGATGGGGATCATTAATTATTGAGTCATCAGTTTGAATACTCCATTGACTTTGGAATATGGTATTCTCTGGGGAAGCAGGAGGATATGCGTTATCTTTAGAAGAAGAGTTACCTTCGCTTAAGAATGAACATGTCCTTTGTCTGAGGGCTTTCTTTGATTTGTGAGAATGGGGGTTATCGGCTTTGTCTTTCCTTTAAGGAGTAAAGCTCTTGCATAGTCTGTAGTTGTAAGAAGAAGTAAAGTTTAAGGGGTGACAATATAATAACTTTAAAAAGAATGTATGCTAATAGAGAGTAATACCAGTTAGAGATAAATAGCTAAGGCCTAAGTTTTGAAGGTTGTCTTCCCACAGTATTGACATGTAATTGATGGACTTGCCATCTTCTTGAAGCAATGTGATACATCATTTTCCTCGTCCGAGAGTTGGAGACGCCTGATGTTAACTTCATGAGTGGTTCCAAACTCAATTCTAAATAACATTTCCCAATTACCGGTCTTCCATCGAATGAAGAAGTATTCATTTTTCCAGTCCCTGATGGAGTCAGGCATAGAAGCAGTGGAGAAGATATGTTTGGTTTTAAATCTCTGTTGAATGGTGACCCATCCCTCATGAGGAGTAGGGCAATTCTTGAAGATGAAAATTTTCCTAAAGAGATTTATGGAGGGTTCGACATTTTTGATTTTGCATCGACCCAAGAAGGTATGAATGATCTTATAACCATTAGGGTGAAGTTGAGCTGGACTGATACGTGCTTCTGCGAGAATACGGATAGTAAAAGGATTATAAGGGATTCTGAGACCTGAAAGAAGGGATTCCTTGAAGACGCATAGGTGTCCATTCCAGGAACAAGGACGATATGAGGCTAAAGGTATTATGGCTTCGTAATCTCCATGGATATCGAAAGCCAAGGCAAGGTATTGGACTTAATCTGGAGTAAAGTTGCTAGGATAATGGTGAGCATCTAAGTGGATGGTGCTAGGGAATTCGGAGCCGCGATCACCGAGAAGATCCTTTAAGGATATGAGATTTGAGGAAGAGCTCCAATCCATTATGAGAAAGGAGTTGAAAAGGAGATAATATCAGAGAGAAGTTAGTGAGGGATTGGAAGAATTGAGAATTAAAGAATCCTCATCCTCAAGGGATTTATATAGAGAATGTAACATCAAAGAGTATGTTGTTTAAATTATTTAATTGTTCTGTATAAATACCAATTTCAGATAGACAGGATTATGTATTTACGAACTATTGAGTGTTGTGGCCAAAGTGAAGCTCGCATAGGAACCTTACACCTATGGGTGAGGATGGATTAGAATCCTTAAAGCTACGGGTGAGAATGGATTAGAATCCTTACACCTACGGATGAGTGTGTGGTAGAATCCTTACACCTGCGGGTGAGGGTGTATTAAGATCCTTACACGTACGGGTGATGATAGAATGAACTCTTAGTCAAAATAAATCCACGGATATAATTGAGATGGATGGAAGCTCCTTTGATTAAGGAAACTCCATAGATATTGAGTAGATATTACTTCCTGGGGGAAGCTAGGGTTCTTAGATGACCAAAGGTCTAAGGGAACTCTCAAATTATTATCTAAACCGCCAAGATATGTGGTAGCATAGCTCCTAGGTGCCAGGCGCCTAGAGAGAATTTTAAAATGAGTTGAAACACGCCAAGGTGTGGAAATATATGTCTCCTAGGTGCCCATGGGGTTAGGAAGACAAGTTAACCTATACATGTCTCCTAGGCGCCCACGGGGCTAGGAAGACAAGTTAACCTAACTTGATTTAGTAAGGTGTTATTCAAAGAGTCTCCTAGGCGCCTACGAGGCTAGGAGAATGCTTGAGAACTTTAAAACCCATCAAGTGAAGAAGATAAAACCCCCTTAGGCGTCTAAGGGCTACGAGGAGTGTTGAGAAAATTGTAAACTGCCAAGTATGGAAAATGAGCAACCTACTAGGCGCCCCATGCCTAGGAGGATTATAAATTTGCTAACTTGGCGTAGAATGACAAGGAAAAAAGTCCTCCTAGGCGCCACATGCTTAAGGGGAGCCTTGAGAAATGAAAAAATACACTAAAGGTGAGAGGGAAGAGCCTCTTAGGTGCCAACGGCCTAGGGAGACTCCAAAAACCCTAAAAGACCATCAAGTGGTGATCATGAGAAGCTGCTAGGCTCCATAGGGTGTCTAGGGAGCACTTCAAATTGTGTAGAAACCGCCAAGTGTGGTGGAAAAGATACCCCTATGCGCCCAAGGTGCTAGGGGATACCCTTGAGAGTGCAAAATCACACTGAGTGGGGTAAAAAAGAATCTCCTAGGCGCTAGGGACCTAGGAGGATATTTGAGAATCTAAAATCACGTCGAGTGGTAGAAAATAAGACCTCCTAGGCGCCTATATCCTAGGAGGGGATTTGAGAATTAAAAAATGTATTAATTAGAGTTCATGGGAACCTCTTATGTGTCAAAAAGTCTAGGAGACCACCAAAATAACACAAAACACGTCAAGTGGGGCAAGGGGAAGCTTCCTAGGCGCGCCAAGGGAACCCTTGGAAACCCCTAAAAAGGCCAAGTATGTGGCCGAGGCAGCTACTAGGAGCCTAACTCTAAAGGGAAGCCCATGGGATCCCTTAAAACACCAAGTGTGGTATTAATGGAGTCCACTAGGCGCCTATAGGCTTAGGGACATCCCTTCGAAGCCTTGAAAACGCCAAGTGTGGGAGGTGAAGGACTCTTTGATATGCTTGGAAACGACAAGTTGGCTTTAAGAGGAGCCTCATAGGCGCCCATGCCTAGGAGGATGGTTATTGGGTTGAAAATTTTAGCAGAAAAGTCTATTTTTGGTATGAAACAAATCGTATTTTCGGGAAATAAATTATCCCGAAAATAGGGGGACAAATGTAGGGGGCCCAAAAATATAGGTCGATTTAATTAATTATAGAGGGATGTTATTTAATATTATCGGACTGGATCTAAATTAGGGCATGAAAGCCTGAATAATAAGAGGAATAAATTCCTACTGAACCCAATACGACAAGGGCCAATACGACTGATTAATTAAAGGAGGTGCGGAAACCTAATTAGAGAAGGAAGTGACTCCGAAAGGTAAATTATATGATGATTCATAGTCTTGGGGTGCAAGTAAATAAAGAGACAAGGTAAGTGGAATTACCAAATATAGTAGGAATCTAATTCCTAATACGGGTCTGAAACCCTAATCTGCAGCTGTATAAATTAAAGGGGATTAATCTTCATAATCAGGTACGCAATTCTAACTCAAATTAAGAGATTTTATTCACGATCAGATCATTTATTCTTGCACCCGAGTCCCTCCGATGGGACCACCCGCACTGGTTTTTGCAGGTTTTCTGGTGGACATCCAACAAGTCGGGAGAACAACTTTGATTCTTTACAAGAGACAGGTAACCCTAAACTTAGTTCTATTATTTTGATCCGTAACATGCTTTATATCAAAAAATAATTATATTTTATTATATAGTTTAATAATTTATTCTTAAAAACTACATTCATTTAGAATTTATCCAAGAACACTAATTATTTAATAATTATGTTATTAAATATTTATAAATTAAAATTATATAACTTTAGGTGCATATTTTTAACCATCAATTAATAAAAAATAAAATATATGAGAAGTGAACTGCTCAAACTTGTACAAATGTCTCCAATAAAGATGGACTACCTATCTTATTTCTTATGTACTAAGATAGATTCTCGATTCTTATTTAATGTAGTAGATAAATTCCGATATCTCTATGATATATGATATCTATATGATATAACGTTATTCCGATATCATATAGAGGAATCCTCCACATATAACGTTATTTAGTCCCAGTGTGTTTTAGTTAAAATGTGACAAAACTGTAATTCGAGTCGAGTATCTACTGATCGAGTTTGAGTATGTCAAGTTTGAGCTTGAGTCGAGTCGAGTCGAGTCGAGCATAATTTTTAATCGAGTAGCATATGTGTGATCGAACTCGACTCGTTTATTAGTCGAGTCAGTTTAAGCTGCTCGCGAGTTTATCGAGTCGAGCCAAGCGAGTTCGAGTTGAGTTCGAATATTTTTATTTTTTTAAGAAAAATATTTTTTTTTATCTTATTGCTTAATTTTATTTGCAATCAAAATATTTATATATTAGTCATTATATATTAAACGTTTAAAGTATTGAGAGTGCAATATTCACTTCATATTAACTGTTAAAGTATCTTATAACATTACAATTGTGTAAAGTATTATTTGTTTAAAAATAAATACAATATAGAAGTTTTCCCAAGTTAAATTTATTGAATAATATGTATAATAATTATATTTTATTTAAAAAATTTAATGATTATAAAATCTAAGTAAAATTTAATACTACCTATGTCCCAGTCAATTGTTAACATTTAAAATGGGTGTTGTGACATGCAATTTTAGGTTATTATAAAATATATTTGAATTGAATTTTAGCTGCTCGCGAGCATACTCGACTTGACTCGATTACATAAACGGACCGAGTTCTACTGATCGGAACTCAAGCTCGTTTATATAATCGAATTGAGTCGAACCGAATTTTAATCAAATCAAGTCGAGTCGAGCTGCTCGCGCTCTCGACTCGAATTACAGCCCTAGTTCTCAATCAATGACTGAAAACAACCTCCAAAAAAGTCTTCATATTCTTATATGGAAGATTCATAATTCTCCCCATCTCTAGCAGTGTTTCTCAACTCTTTGTCCCCTATTGCCTTTGCCTATTTCAAGCACCTAAAAATCTCATCACTATTAATACCTCCTACTTCATCGTCAATGACACTTAATACTCCTGTCTTTTACAGATCTATCAGATTTGCATTGGTGGTCTGATACCGCTTCACTTTTGAGAGGGCAGGGACCAAACTCTCTATCGTCGAAGCCCATCCACAATGTGTCATAACACATCCCACCAAAGGGTGTGAAGAAACTTAAAATTGACTAATTATTATTGATTTGTCCCACATCCAGTGGCGGAGCTACCGGGGGCAAGGGTGGGCCGCCGCCCCCCTTAGCTTCTTAGTATATGTAGAATAGTGGTATTCAATACATAACTATCTCTGTTAGCCTGGCGGTAAGATAGCTACAAATGCTACTTGAGGACTCAAGTTCGAGTCACGGGGTCCTTCTTTTTCTTATTTTTTCCCTCAAAACAAAAAAAAAACATGTAAATATGCAGCAAGTAAGGCTCGAACCGGTGCAGTAGAAGTAGTAAACTTTAAATTAGTACTCCAACCACTATGCTACCTGAGAGTCGCTAACAAAATGAGGAAATATATTACTTAAGGTCAAAAATTTGCCCACCCTTAATGGAAATCCTGGATCCGCCACTGCCCACATCAGTTATGTGCTGCTTATATTTATAAATGTGTAAGAAGTTATTACACTTTAAACTACATTTGGGGCTAGACTCAATTTCTCCTGATAAGACTCTTCATACTTTCCAGGTGAGAACGCACTAAAAAATTTCAAAGTTCAAATTCGATCCAACTTACTCGAAGTCCAACGGACACTGAATCACATGTATACAGACCAGCGCATCCTAATGGAGGGCAGTCACATTGTTGTCCTATAAATTTACTTGTCTTTTCTAAATTTATTAATTTAAATATAACTTTTAATTGTGTTTTTACATTATTAATAAAATTTTAATAATATTAAATAGAAATTGATTATTATTATTATAATTTATAAACTAATATATCACACTAATAAATATAAATTGTTTATTAATTTAAATATAATTAAAATTCATGTTTTAAGATATATTAAAATTTAAATGCTATCCAAAAAAGACAATTTCAAATATCTAGGTTCTATCGAAAAATTAATGAAACAATTATACATTGTATCAAGGTATGGTGATTAAAGTGACTGACTGCTTCGGGAATACAGTGTGATAAAGAGGTCACATTAAATTAAAATATAAGCTTTATAGTGTAGCGATTAGGCCTGCATTGCCATATGGGTCAGAATGTTGGACGTTTAATAAAAATCGTGAAAGGAGATTGAAAGATGTAGAGATGAGAATACTGAAGTGGAGATGTGTTTGCACTATGTTTGATAAATTTCCAAATGAATTCTTTCGGAAGGTATTGAGCGTTGCACTTATTTTAGGAAAAAATTAAGGATGATTTACAGCTCCGGTGTGAAGGATAAAAATTTTAATCGATGACAGGAGTTTTTCAAAAAAACAGGCCAAGAAGGACTTGGAAGGAACAAATGAGGTTAGATTTAGTAGCTTTAAATCTCTCACCATATATGATATTTGATACGTCTTCTTGGAAACACTGAATTCAACTAGCTGATCTGATGTAATATCTATATTTTAAAATTAGTGGTCCTCGACGACCACTATTGGTATTGTATCGTTATTCTACTCGTCGTACCTATTATTTTCATTATATGAATGAAATTTGAGTAATATCGAGTCTTATCAGGAAACTCTCTATTCCTATGAATAGGGACAAGGCAGCTCAAACTCTTTACGGGTAAATTTAGTTTAATCTGATAATATATTTTTAAAATCCAACAAACATTCAAGATTGAATTATAATTACCTAGGTTACGCAGTAATAAAAAGACAATTAAACTAACAATGTACGCTCCCAATAAACTAATAATATACGCTTCCACTTCTTAATCAGTACCAAAGAATTTAACTCATCATGTAAGATCGTTTTAACTGTACCGTTGCAGTACCAATTTGGTATGAAAATTAGCTGAAGTAAATAATTGAAGACACACAAAAAAATCAGGCCATTTTATCCCTACTACACTCCACTAGCTGAAGAATTAAAGATAATCCGGTGTAAATACAAGAGATTAAATAGAAAGCTTCACTTGTCATTATTGAATCTGTTATAATCATCTGATGTGGCACTCGTTCCCTTACAGTAGAACCTCGATAAATGAATGTTCGATAAATGAATAACCTCGTATAATGAATAAATTTCTTCGGTCCCAACTTGGTCTAATGGGCTTAAAGAATAACCTCGCTTAATGCATTAACGAATAAATACAAATGAAGTCTTTATAGGTCCTATGTAAATATAAATGAATAAT
>JAUEJK010045487.1:0-12465 GCA_032274865.1 Eryngium alpinum
TCCAATGCTTCTTACACTTGGAAAAGCATTATGGGGTCGCTTAATCTAGTAAAAGAGGGAGTGAGATGGAGGATCGGAAATGGAGAAATGGTACATATTTGGCACGATAATTGGATTCCTCGAGATTTTCAGTTCAAGCCTTTTACACCTAATATTTATCACCTAGTAAATACTTCTATGGCTAGTTTGAGGCATGAGGATAATTCTTGGAATGAAGAGCTTGTTAACAGTTTATTCTAGACAGAGGATGTAAAAGCAATTTTGCAGATTCCTATTACTTCTTCCCATATTTCTGATGTACGTATTTGGCATTATGATAGGTTTGGGACATACTTTGTACGAACTGCTTATCATTTATGCCTGGAACTTAGTAAAAAGGATTTGTAAAACAGGACAGGTAGTACTAGTAGAAACTCGGGTAAAAATTGGAATTGGGTGTGGTCTTTAAAAGTTCCAAATAAGATTAAAATTTTTGTTTGGAGATTGCTTAAGGATTCCTTACCCACTGTCTCTAATCTTACAAAGCGAAACATTATAGTGAATAAAGAGTGTCAAGTTTGTCATTGTGGTGAAGATTGTCTCATCCATATTTTTAGAGCTTGTCATTTTGCAAGATGTTTTTGGGCTCTTTCAGAATTACCTAATTCTTTAATTGCAGTAGAAAGGGAATATATGGAGGATTGGATGGACTTAATCAGAACAAAGAGCACTCTGGAGGAATTTAATCTCTTTATTTATTCCTGTTGGGCTATTTGGAATAATCGGAATAAAGTGATTCATGAAGAACATGGGTATAGCCCGCATGAGTCAGTGGGTTTTGTTCACCAATACAAGATGCGTTTCGATGAAGCACAATTCTTGAACTCTCAGTCAAGACCGACGGATCACATAACAACATGGACACCACCCCCGACTGGTTACTATAAGGTGAATTTTGATGCATCTATCAAGCATAATCCAGAGAGAGCTCAACTGGGAGTTGTGGTTCAAAATAGTTCAGCTGAAATCATTGCATGGCATTCCAAGTATGTTCCTCACATCCAAAATTTTGAGGTAGCCGAAGCGTTAGTTGCTAGATGTGTTGTTCAATTCGCTGTCCATCTTAATTTGCAACATGTGGTTTTTGAAGGAGATTGTTTATCTGTTATTCGTTAATTGCAACATACAACTCCGTCATTAGCCACAACAGGTCATCTAGTGAAGGAAACAAAGATGTGTGCTGCCAGTCTCATAGATTTTTCTTTTATTTTTGCTGCTAGAATATGTAATAAAGTAGCACACTCTTTGGCTCATGATTTAGATGGTACAAGGAATGGCACTAGTGTTCTTCCTTTTAACAATCCTAATGTAATATTTGGTGATTGAGTTATATAATAGTCTCTTTTTATCAAAAAAATATATATATCCCATATAATGTAGTCAAACCTCGTTAAATTAATACTTGATAAATTAATAACCTTAATTAAATAATAAATTTTCATAATCCCGACTCGTGCCTTATAGGATAAATTAATAATTTAATTAATTTATGAGAAAATATATTTTTATTAAGATATATAGGTAACATCTAATATATAAATTAATATTTTCCTTATATATCAAATTTATAGTATATATTAACTCGTTGAATTTTAATTATATAGTATTACCTTTTTAAAAAAAATAATGGTCATTATATTTATTATAATTTGTTGAAATTTTTTATTCTTTTAAAAATAAATATAAATTAAAATATTTTATATATTATATTTATATTTCAATAAAAATAATAATTAATCACCTCAATAAATTTACAAATTATTAAATTATCAATAAAAAAATAATTATTAGTTAATATATTAAATAATACTTTTATTAATTAATACAACTAATTAAAAATGTTTCTTCTATAATAAATAAATGTAAATTAAAATAATTTATTAAAATTTAGTTAAAATGTGATTTTACATTCTCAAGGGTATCCTCTGGTCCCTTAGGGGCCTAGAGGTATTTTTCAACACCACTTGACGGATTTTATGGAATTTTGAGAGCTCCCTAGACTTATTGGCGCCTAGGGGTATCTCATGACCCCAACTCGATGGCTTTTTAGGGTTTTTGAAGTCTCCCTAGGTCCATGGCGCCTAGGAGGCTCTCCCTTCTCAAACTTGACATGTTTTTTACATTTCTCAAGGCTATCCTCAAGCTTATGGCACTTAGGAATCTATATTTTCATCTCATTTCACGGCAAGTTGTCAACTTAACATTTCTCCTAGGCATGAGGCGCCTAGTAGATAATTTATTTCCCACACTTGGCGGGTTTTAAGATTCACAAACGTTCTCCTAGCCCCATAGGCACCTAGGAGACATTCATTTCCACACCTTGGCGTGTCTCATGTCATAGTAACTTACTCTCTAAGCGCCTGGCGCCTAGGAGTTATACCATCACCCGTCTTGGCGGTTTATGATATAATATGAGAGTTCCCTTGAACCTTTAGTCATTTAGAAACCCTACCTTCTCCCAATAAGTAATAACTATTCAATATACATGGAGTATCCTTAATCAAAAGACCTCCTATCCATCTCAATTATATTCGTAGATTTATTTTGACTAAAAGTTCATCCTATCCTCACCCATAGGTGTAAGGATTCTACTCCACCCTCGCACGTAGGTGTAAGGATTCTCATTAGTCCTCACCCGTAGGTATAATAATTCTATTCCACCCTCACCCTTAGGTGTAAGGATTCTCATTCATCCTCACCCGTAGGTGTAAGGATGCTTTGATAGCTTCCCCCAAACGTGTGGCGCCTAGGAGCTCCCTATTCTCTAACCGCATTATTTCAGGGTTTATATAGAGTAACATATCCTTTCACCTTAAGTCTTCTCTTAATCTATTCAAAATCCCGTGACCTCCCTTTATTATCTATATAAGAAGGTTCTTTCTATGCAATTAAACTCACTATACTCCCATTCTATCAAACACATTCTCTTTTAAAGCTTTATACTTCTCTCTAGAACTTACCACATGGCTTCTACTAGAATCCCTCTAGTGCATCCTTCTCGCACCAGCTTGAGCGACATCTTGACGCGCACATCAATAAGCTTCCCATCAGGACTCAATGTGGAATCCTTCAATCTTCCCAGCTCTCTCTCTCTAGTAGAGGTTGAGCAATTACCTAGGGCCTTTGACATCAAGGGCAACTTCGAAGCAATCGTTCTATCTTCTACTGATCGTCCATGCAGATGGAACGGATGTCTCTACATCTTCAAGGAGTCCCTCTTCCCAGGGCTCCGTATTCCTTTCCACAGCTTCACCTATCGCGTCTAGGGCTTTCATTTGAGTCGAGTTGCTCGCGAGCAGCTCGAACTCGAACTCGTATATTTAGGCTCGACTCGGCTCGAGCTCGTAAACGAGTCGAGCTCGAACAAGATTTTTTGCTCGACTATTGATTTGGGTTCGACTCGAACTCGATAATTTATATTCGACTTAACGTGAACTTGGCTCGCTCGACTAATTAACACTTAAACTCGATACTCGTCTCGAACTCGGCTCGACTCGACTCATAAACGAGCCGAGTTCGAACATGAAAATATGACTCGTATAAAAATTAAGCTCGACTCGACTCGTTTAAAAAAGCTCGAACTCGAGCTGGTATAAGTCGAGCTCGGCTCGACTCGACTCGAATGATAGCTCTAATTGCGTCCTTGCTGAGGCGCGTATCTCACCAGCTCAGCTACGTCCAAAAGGGTACAAGACTATCCACACCTTTCTAGGCATCTGCAGAATGAAGGGAGTTGAACCAACTATGGTTATCTTCAGAAGGATATTCCAGTTCAAGAGCTGATCCCCTCTGGAATGATGGATCACCATCAAACACCGCCATAACACCCCTTTCATCTTTGCTACATCTTCTATGCCCGAGTCTTTATCGGGCTGGAAATCTGAATATTTCTTTGTTCATTGGAAAACTGGGCAATGTGAGTCCTTAGTTATGACTTCTTTTGTCTCAGCCCACGATGAGCCCGCCAAATAACTAAAGTTAGGCTCGGATGAGCTTGACACCGTGAAGATCCTACAGGAAAGTGGATCTTTACTTCACTATATGTCCATCCTCGGGGCGGACAACTATCAAGAGCTTGGACTCTGCAACCTTTCTCCACAGGGTAAGAACCATCTAATGCACTCACATGAATTTACAAATTTATTTTATCTATGTCTTAACAACTTTTCTCCTTTTGGCTTACAACTTTGGAGCTTGCCCGACCTATGCTCAAAAAGAAGAAAACCAAGGCCGGAACTCCTCTTCCCTCTTCAATAAAAGCCCGTCGCCACCGTGACGCTTCAGAATCTACCTCTCCCCGGGAGGATGCTGTTTTCTCAGGAAATTGTGGAATTCGTGATAAAGATTCAATAATGGGCCATCCCATGTTGGCTCAAGAATGGTCAGAGGGGTCTATCACTCCTCTTGACAGAAGTACTATGGAGTCTTGGACTCCTGAACAAATTAGTGTCCAAGGGGCGCAATCTCTGGCTGGCTGAGGTATTCGTTACAACTCATAGATCTCTGTAAATATTACATCCATTAATATACTAACCTTTTCATTGTGATGTTTTTCCTTAGCTGAATTACTTCTTTCAAGCCGACGTCCATCATATGAATAACTTGTGCGAATCTTCTGCTCAAATGGACTTGAAGGCTGCGGAATCGAGAGCTCAAATTGGTGCTACTTCATCTCAATCTACTAGGCTCCTTCAGGAAATGCAGGATCTGGAAGAGGAGGTGAACCGTTTGAAATGAGAAGCCAAGGATTATCGTACTCAGGTGATCAGAGATTTCCTTTCATCGGACGAGTACAGCCAACGGAAGTAGGCGACCGCTGCTAGAATGCGCCCCTGTGTATACAGTAGTTGTTGGGATGTTATCATGGATACTCTTAATGAATAGTTGCCCACCTCTATTGAAATTTCTTCCATTGCTTGTCCAGTAGAAGGAGATGTTGCTCCCTCCGATACAGATGATAAGGCTTAGTAGTTTGTTATAGGCTTTATGTATTGTCTTTTCTATCCATTCGTATCCAAAATTTGAATAATAAAATCTACTTTCAAAAGTCTCCAAGTCTTGAAAATCCAAATGGTTTCTCTTATTTATACAAATGCTCCAAAAAACAATAGCCCAATAACAATAACACTATTTAAATACTCAAATTATTATATGGTCCACATGACCCTACTTAATAAGTCTTAAAAAGATAATGCGCTTTACTCATGCATCTCACAACTCTCTTCTTTGGACAGGAAAAGATCCTCACTTGAACACCACTTGTAATCTTCAAAGGCTTCCATAAACCTTCGTTTCATATCGTGATAGTAGCAGACTCCTTCCTCTGACAACTTCTCATACCATCTGTAAGCCAGCTTCTCCAAAGCTAAGGGGAGTACCTTGCACTTGAGGTCTTCAGATATCTCTGGTCCTAAGCTTTGAGATAGCTCTATCAAGTAAAGTATCGGATCCATCATCCCATCATAATAAGGCAATCGGCTATCATCAAAATTCTCAGGTAACTCCAAGGCTTGAATTCTCTTAGTGAATGGGCTGCATAGCTCCTTGGTTCCCTCTTTCTAACGCCTGGTACAAGATGACTTCATCATTGGGAACTTTACATCCCTGTCATAAAAGGACAGTAATTTCCTCTCCCGGTTGCTCAATGCGTATCCCTGAACCTCTTTCATTTCATCAAATGTGGGGTAGCTTAACGTGGCCCTCTTTTGAGAGACCTCAGCCTCAAACTCCCTTACCATGGGCCTTTCTAATAGAGAGGTGTAATCTGACCACACCTTTACAACCATGAATGTTAATGTTCTAGTGACACAATAAGAGGATATACCTATGGTAACAGCCAATGGAATACTCCCTTCTATCCATACTTCTTTATTTGTTAAACCAAATATTGCACTATTATGTTCATTCATATGGATATCCAGATATCCTAATCGATGAAAAGTATAAACAAATAGAACGTTTATTCTTTTCCTTCATCTAAGAAGACTCTCTTCAACTCCATGGTAGCTATCCGGACACTGATTGTCTATGTCTCCCCCATCTTGGGAATAGTCCTCTAATCTTCTACTCCATGAGAATCAGTCTTCTCTTGGTCTTTTAAGTATAACACTTGCCCCCAGTAGCTCCATTCCTGATTGATTCTATTGAACAGGCTTTCCCGATCCTTTGGTCTCCTTGATGAGTACCTATTTCATTCTTTGTAGGAAACTTCACCTTCAGATGATAGGTTGAAGCAACTGCTTTGAATTGATGAAGGGCCACTCTTCCCAAAATTGCATTGTAAGCTGATGGAGCTTTCACCACCATGAAATTTACTATATGTACGGCTTCAGTGGAGCCTTGTCCTATGGTGACATGAAGCTTTATGGTACCCTCGACAGGGACCTCCAATCCATTAAATCCAAAAATTGATACTGTAGAGGGGATTACCTGGCTGTCCTGATTCCCCATCTTCAGAAAGACTTTATGAAAGAGAACATCTACAGAAGCTCCAATATCCACGAGCACTTTTATCACCGTTGTGTTACCAGTCACTGGCATAATAACTAAGGGCTCTTCATGTGGATCCTGGATCGCCTCCATATCCTTATCATCAAAAGAAATCACCTGTTCAATGCTAGGTTCCCCTATATTCAGAACCTCTCTAATGTAAGACTTCTGTGCCCAATGGCTAGTTCTGTACACACCGGATCCTCCTTCTATCACCATAATTGGTGCTCCCCGAGCCTGGCCTCCTTCCTGTGGGTGGGGAGCTCGTTCCTTAGCTTCTCCTCCTGGGGCATCCTTCTTGACATACCGAGCTAGGTGTCCTTTCTTGATCAGAAACTCAATCTCATCCTTGAGATTACGACAATCCTTCGTGTCATAACCGTAATCCCTTTGAAACCCGCATTGTTCTTCTTTACCGTGTCCATCCTCATCTCTTGAGGCCACTTGACGAATGGTTCCTTCTCAATCTCCATAAGTATCTGACTCCTAGTAGTGATTAATTGAGAATAGGTGTTCCCTCTTTTCTCTACCCTCTTTGTCTGCACCTCCACTTTGGATCTCTTCTCATCCTTCTCATGATTCTCAGATTCTTTGCGCTTTTTCCCCTCCTCAGGACTAACGATTTTCTTCAAAGTCTCCTCAGCGCAGATGTACTTCCCAGCACGATCTTGTAACTCCTTCATATTTGAAGGCTTCCTCTTCGCCAAAGACATCTGGAATGCCTCATTGGTCATGCCTTGCTGCATAGCCACCATAGTCACTGATTGATTCAAATCTGCTACCTGTACAGCTTGACTAGTGAACCTATCGATGTACTCCCTCAAAGTCTCATGAGGACCTTGAACTATGTTCATCAAAGACTCTGAGCTTCTTGCATGTATCCTTTCACTGATGAACTGACTAGCAAACTTATGCACAAGATCCGAGAAGGACGTGACTGATCTAGATGGCAAACTTGCATACCACCTCTGAGCATCTTCTTCCAAAGTAGTTGGGAAAGCTCGGCACTTAGCAGCATTATCAATAGGTTTTAGCAACAGGGAATCATTAAAAGACCGGGCATGAGTATTAGGATCCCCTTTTCCATTATACTTCTTGATTTGAGGGATTTTCGCCTTGCGTGGAACTTTGGCCTTCATAATCTCATCAGTGAAAGGGGGATCTTGATGAGCAGAATCTCTATTGCTATCCCCGGATGTGGGTTCCCTAGACTTGCGAACCCTAGACGTAGCAGACTTTTCCTTGTATTTATTTTGATTGGTAGCCTTCTCCCTCTCCAAGAGATCCTTCATCACCTGTGCCATTAAAGTCTTTAGGCTTCCTTCTGTTATTGGTTTATCACCTTGCTCTCCTTACCCCCCAGCCTGAGGGTTTACCGTTTTCTCCACTCCTCCATTAGTATCCGCCCCTACTGCTTCCTCTGATTTCTCTTTCTCTAAGGCCTCTAGGTCAGCTAATAACTGTAACCTCCTTGTTTCCCTTGCTTTATTCTTCTCCTCCAGGGTTGGATTGCTCGCCGCATTAGGGTCCTCTGGCATAGCATCACTATTGGTTTGAGCAGTGTGTGAACTAGACTGAGTATGTTGGGGCGGATCTTGAGGTGGATCTACGAATAGTATGGGAGCTCATTGGAGTGTAGGATTAGGGGTTTGAAAATCTTTCTCACCAGCCATAATTCTGTAGATTTTCCGTAACGTTTCCCACAGACGGCACCAAATGTTACGGATCAAAATAATAAGAACAAGTTTAGGGTTACCTGTTCTTCGTAAAGACTCAAAGCCGTTCTCCCGACTCCTTGGATGTCCACCAGAAAACTTACAAAAATCGGTGGGGGTGGTCCCACCGGAGGGACTCGAGTGCAAGAATAAGTAATCTGTGTGAAAATAATTTTCTCAATTAGAGCTAGAATTGGGTACCCTATTTATGAAGATTAATCCCCTTTATATAGTAGTATATTAGGGTTTCAGATATGAATTAGGAATTAGGATCCTATTACATTTGGTAATTCCACTTACCTTATCTCCTTATTTACTTGCACCCCAAGACTAGGAATCATTATATTATTTACCTTATAAATACATTCCCTTATTTAATTAGTTTTTCCGCACCTCCTTATCAATTAATTAGCTGTACTGGGCCTTTGTCGTATTGGGCTTAGTAGGAATTTATACCTCTTATTATTCAGGCTTCCTTGCCCTAATTCAGATCTAGTCCGATCTGAATAATATCCGAATAATAATTAATTGGGGTCGACCCCTATTTTTAGGCCCCCTACAGTGTAAATCTTCGAAGCGCCATTAATTTGGTGATGTTACCTTGTTGCCTTGAGAAAGGAAAATCTTCAATAATATTTTCACAAATATTATTGATAAGCTTCTGTGTATCATTGCATTTACTTTTTTATTTATTATTCTTGTTGTTTCTGCTTGCTAAGAAACCACCTTGAAAGAATTTCTAAAAGAGTTTTAAAATTTAAAAATGTTGTGAGATTGTATTTAACCCAACCCCCCCCCCCCCCCCACCCCGGTACAATCTCAGAAGATAAAGTGATGGCAGAAAACATTGTGCCAAGTGATCTTCATGATGCAAGAGTTGATCCATCCACTACCCATACTTCTCCAGCAGTGGACAACACTAAATCCATAAATATTGAGTGATTTGTGGATCTCTTTGCATCTGGTCAAGCTACAACTCATAAGGATGGAAATGTTTTTTTCCTTCATGTATCGTCACCAATGGATGCTACTCAAATTCCAACCACTTCCATTCCTGATTCCACAACTCTAGTGGAATCTCTTCTAGCTGAGGACGTTGTTAGGCATTCACCAACTATTTCCATTCATGTAGCATCCTCTCCTAGTCCAGTTGCTTCCCCAGATCAGATTGTAGCTAAAGTTCTAATAGAGTTTGGGGTAAGTAACAATCCTTCACCCATAGGAAGCCCCTCTAGGTCTATGAGAGGTGAGGGAGAGGAAACAATGTGTGATGAAAATAGAGCACAAGAAAATACAAGTGCTGATAGGTTGGTTAACCCAAGTGGGGACCATGAAAAATGAGAGATTTAGAGGCAAGCTTTAGAAAGTTTGGCAAAAGGAAAGGAGGGAATGGCCTTAGAGAGCCAACGTGAGGGAGTGGTGAGCAGAGATGAGATCCCTGAAGAAAAGAATATAGAGAAATCTTCCTCAGCAATGGACAAGTTAGCTTCATTGGTACCCACTTCATCAGTGGATGCCAAGGTAGCTTGCCCAATCCCTTCCATGTTGATCAATCTTTTTCTAAGCCTTTACCTACACCTCACACATCTCCAAATCCTCCTCCTCCTATATCTTGTCCTTATGATCCTCAAGAAGAGGCATGGATGCAGGATGGATTTACAAATTCAGTTGCTCAAGCTAAGGAAGCTATCCTCCTACATGTTCTTACTACTTAAGAGGTAACTATGGAGGGCTTCATAAACTTTGAACAACATAGATTCCTAGATGCCCAACTAAATGCAGTCTTCAAACACCAATTCCTTTTAGCCAACAGCCAAGTCTCCTTAGAGGAAAAAGTTTGTAAAATTCAAACTGACATGTCTCAAGTCAAAGACAAGCTCAGTCAACTATTGTCTACTTTGAACCCTGGTAACGATGATGCCAAAAGGGGGGTGGGGGGGGGGGGAGAGAAAAATGATGTCAAACCTCAAAAAGATGATGACAACACTGGCAGTGGAAGTGTCAACAATGTAGGGAGTTCTGGAAATGAAGGTATTCATAGGTCCTCAACACATGAGCCCCAAAATGAGGACATGCCAGTGGAAATGCTTGGAAAGTTTTTAGAGAAAAGACCAGCAGTTGCCTTCAATGCAAGGATGCCAAAAGTGATGTGGAAAGGCATGCCTTCAGGAACCAGAACACATAAATTCATTTACAATGATGGTGTCAAAGCGGTTTACTCTTCCACTGTCATCAATGTTGATGGTTCTATTCCTAAAGCTCCTCCTTGCATTGAACCTGAATTTGCAAAGCCAATGATTATTAAAGCTGAAGCCAAGTCTACATTGCCTGATGATCAAGTTATGGCAGAAGCAGAAGTTAGTGATTTCACTGCTAAATCTCCAGAAATTCAAAGTCAAGTTGAGGGAGGATTTATGGCAGAGGCAAGGAAGGCAAATTAAAGGTTTCTAGAAAGTCAAAAGAAAATTATTGAATCAAACATATTGGCAGCTGAAGAAAATCGAAGGCAATGGGATCAGGAAGAACTTGAAAGGATGAATAAGGAGAAGAGGAGATCCGAGAAAAGTAAGGAGGAAGAGATTGTAGAGAAGAATGAGAAGGAAAATAATGCTCAAATTGCCTTAGACAATCTCAATCTCTATCTTGAAATGGAGGAAAATGGCTCCTTGGATCCCAGCACTATGATAATGGTTGAATGGAGGCATTTGGATAAGGGAAATCAGCAAAGATTAAGAAAGCTAAGGCAAAGGCATAACAAGAGGAAAGAAAAGGCAAAGAGGGATGAACTGAAAGATCTTAGGAGAATGGAATGGGAGTTCTAGCAAGAAGCAATTGTGGAGTCATAAAAGGTAACCACTGATTCACAATCCCAAGCTCTTACCCCTGCTGAACCTTCAACCTCTGCCACCTTAACTCCTGCTCAACAAATTTCATCTCCTCAACAACTAACCTCTGACAATGCTCAAGTTAGTGAATCTCATCCAATTTCTATTCCAACAGCAACTGCCCTAGTTCCTATTCCTCAAACATCCACTACTATTGTTTCTTCAAACCAAAGTCCACCATCCACAGCCATTGGACCAATACCTCAAGTATCCACAACCATTGTACCAATACCTCAAACATCCACCACCATAGTTCCATTCACTGCCACTCCAAAAGACTACAAAATTCCTCAAAGAGAGATCATTCCCAACTCTGTCAAATCAGTCTTTAAAATATTCCCTCATATTCTTGATCCTTGCTCTAGGATTGAAATTCAAACCAATGTGCTACAGTGTCTAGAGATGCTAATATGAGACACTTTGCTCTAAGCCAACTGAAAGCCATATATGTCAACAAATTCAGCAACTGCTATCCCACAACAAGATTCTTGAACCTTGGATATCTCAATGCTATGCAATTCCTAAAAGATGTCACCAGTATTATCCTTCAAACCAATTACTCTGGGCAGAAAAGAATTTGGTATAATATGAGAAATGGATCTGGAATAGCCATCACTGCCAAATGGATTAATGAAAGAAGACTGGCAGAGCTGTGTGAAATCATAAGAAAAATCAACAGGGACAATCCAGCCAACAAGGAACTCATTGATGATGTGCAGATAGCTTTGAATGATGCCCATGCTGAAAACAACTGGATTGAGAAGTATAGATTGGAGTTTAAGTATGATCCATTGACACTGGTATGGTCAAGAAAAAGAAAAGGACCACCACCTAAAAAGTTTGATTTCAGATTGGAGCAGGATCTAGATCTCTTCACACTTGTTGAATTTAAGGATGTGTTCAAAATTATTGAACCCTTGAAGAGCTACAGATTCATAATGTTCAGGGAGGTGGTTCAGTCATGCATTGACAGAATGGAGGCAGGAAGACCATCTCACAAAGTCATTGAAGTCCAAGATTAGCCAAAGAGAGCTGGTCTTGGAACCACTTGGTATGGTCTTCCTCCTCCTCCTAAGAAATTGAAAGAAGGTGAAGTTCCAGTTCTTGAGGAGTTCACTGAATGGAGTGATATTGGTCTTGGTGGAGAAAATCTATCTGAAGAAGAAAGATTAAGGAGGCAATGGACAAATCTAAGTCTTAGAGACTTTTTTGTTCCCGAAGGCACATAAATCAATTACCAGTAAGCTCTTGTAAATTCTGTATAATTTTTCATTTATTAGTCTTTACTTTATAAAAGATTTTATATTTCAAAAAGATAGTCATTCATTTATTGATTA